>VYXC01005144.1:204903-300547 GCA_013397175.1 Platysteira castanea
AAAAAAAAAAAAAGAATTAAATACTCTATGGCAGTGAAAGGGGAAAGACTACAAAACTGGATCAATAAAATGTCTTACAGATTTCAAATATCAACTTTTTTTATAATATGTTTATCAGAAAAATATAGAAAGACTATTTTTCACATGCAAAGTGAATAACAAAAATTTTTAGAAAATATTATACCACATTAAAAGGTAACAGTTTTACTGTTGTGCAAATATACATTATAAAGGCAGACAAGAGAAAGAGAAAGTAGGAAAAATTAAAAGGTAATATAACATGAAAAAACTGTTATTTCAACTGTATATAAGGAATAAGAATCCAAATGCCATCAGTGAAATAATAGTAATTTTTAGCTTCCTTACTCTCTAAAATGATTGATAATGTCTTTAACTCAAATAAAAGAACTTCCCTTTCCTATCATATCCCATTCTCTCAGATCCATGTGACTACTGGAGACTAATTTATACACATGCATATGTGCACATACTATTAATTCTGAGTTATTGAATTACAAACCCTTCACTGCTTTAATGTCTTTTTTCATCCAGAGTAATGACATGAGATTACACCAACGTAGAAGAAAACATAAAACTAAACACAGAACTTGATTTTTTTGGCAAATACCTAAACAACACCTTCAGAAATCTAGTTTTGCAGGAGCTATAAATTATACTGCTGTTAGATCTAATATATTAGCATATAACCTTGTTATAAAAATAGTAAGATATTGTTTTATAATATAAATAAATATACTTTACATATACTGCTACAGGCTAAATTACATTCTGTAAAATATTAGTTTAATTAATATGCCTAAATTCAGTTTCCTATCTACTGCATATGTATAGAAGGACAAATTCTGCCAATGAGAACCCTGATGATTAATTTCCAAAGAACCAGTCACAGCAGGAGACTTGGTACCTGTTGGCAAATGTGGTCCCACTGAGCATTGAGATCCTTTAGCTCTGACTCTATTCTGGAAGCAAATTCTGGCTCTGCTTCACTCTTCATTTTCTTCCCAGTCTCATTAACACTGTTCAAACTGGGCTGGATTGTCTGAATATCATTTACTAAAGCCTAAAGGAATAGCACAAGATTAGGCAAGCAGCATTCATACAAAGTTTCAAATATAGTATCCCTATGAAAATATGTTTACATGAGATTCTGACTTGTCTGGGGTCCAGATCTCCACTCAAATGAGCACAATCAACAGACTTATCAATGAAAAGAAATAAAAAAGAAATGAGCAGCTCTAATGTGAAAAGCTATTCTATACCAAATAAAATTATTTCATTTTTAAATGTTATGTATGAACTATAAATACATACTTCTACAACATTACATTACATATATTTTATCTCTTAAAATGCTTCCCTGCTTTTGGTTGAAAACATGAGAAATACCTAGATCTTTTATCCACAATTCTGAAAGAATATTCCATTACAATGGTGAAAAATAATGATAATTCTTATTTATGTAATGGCTAAGAGAAAGTATGAGGAACTCGAAGTTCTGTAAGATCACTGTGTATGTTTCATAATATTTACACATCCTGCCAGAACATTTACAGAACTTGTAAATTCCACTGAACATACAGACAGGGACTATCATGGATTACAAGATTCACTGCACTTACACACTCTGTTGGGACAGGAAGAAGAATTTGTAAACACTGTGATGGAAGTACCAATACTTCATGATGCTTTAAAACTCTACTGGGATAACATCCTGGAACTTGTAAGTTTAGTGAAAAAAGAATGGATATAACTCACAATACTTGCAAGTTCTTTTGGTACAGTCAGAAAAGTTTGTAAATCGTGTGAGTAACAGATACAGAAAAAGATCTTTTGGCACGGATTATAGAGATTAAAACAAATAAATATGCAACATTCGTGAACTCAAAAAAGTAAATAAACATTTGACTTTAGAGGGTAGTTACATATTAGTTTCTGTATTTGATGTTTTGCTCCTGCTATAAATACATAAGAATACTGTCACTGTGTGCGTCCTTTTGGTATTAGAGTTTCATGTTTCTAAGTGAATTTTCCTTCAAACCTAGGTCATACAAAAGATTCAAATACCATGCAGAAGGCAATCCCCTTACAATTTTTTCTTTCTTTAGGAACAGTAATTATTTGTGTAACTTCTGTTTAAGCTCAGCTCATAGAGAGGAACTGAATAAGGTAATACTCACTGTACACTGCTCAAGTTGCTTTTCCAGTGCTTCTGAGTCTCCAAGGGCAGGCCACTCTTCCTTCAGAAAAACATCCACTTCAGCCATCCACTTCTTCAGTGTTTTAGTGTCATTCTGTGTATTAAAAAGACATTTCATTGCATCACACAAAACCTGACTGGCAAGAGTGTAATTCATCCTGACATTACAACTAAAACTCATTGCAATGTAATTTCAAGATTATTGAACTGTCTGAAAATACAAACACAGCAAACAAGGAAAACCAATTTTACCTGGGATTATCATCAACACTTTAACCTGCACTTTGACCATTTCTGACCAAGTTTATTTAATGTGTCTACGAGTAGGCAACTTTAGGGCTCTCAAATTTATGCTTTCTAGATATCATTTGTGTTTAGATACTGCGTGCTTGTCCATTGGTTCCTTCTATGGCTTCAGATTACTCATACTTGGCATTTAATTCAGGCTCACCTATCAAATCTTCTGTGCTTCCATTTAATCTTCTCACTCCTTTTGGAAGTTATATGCTCTAGTGCCTATTTTTCTACCAGAACACAACACAGAAAAATACCCTCACTATTCAGAATGGAAGAAAACCCCAAGTGTAACTGAGAGAGATTCACTTCAGAAATTAAAATCATATAATGGCTCAATGACTCATTTCAGAGTCTCTCAGTTACTGCTTCTAGCACTAGATAAGTGGTATTATTTTCATAGTCTTTATTTAACTCTTGCAGTTAATAAAAAAATCTGAACATCAAATACTTGAAAAGAGGGAATGCTACCAGTTCAGGCAACATTACATAGGTAATCTAATAACTTGAAAAGTAGAATGAGATTTTAAAAATACCACTTAAAATTACCTTAAAATGCCATCTTAGGTAAACAGATGCACATATTAAAAAAAAAAATATATATGGCAAAAATTTTCAAAGTAAATTATAAAGCATTTTTTCATCAATTTTCATCACCAATGAAATACATATTGATATTACATGCTGAAGGCAAAGCTGAATTAAGGCACAAAAATGGAAGTTAGAACAGAGACTGTGCCTTAAAATGTATACAAATATGCCTTAGTAACTGTTATGAGATAGGTAACCAAAGGGAACATTTCCACAATGTGACTGATATATTTAAAAACAACAGGCTACCATGGAAAATGAACTCAATTAATAAAATTAATCATACAAAAATTATCAGTATACTTCAGAACGGCAATTACAAAAACACTGTTCAATTATCTACTGTGAGTTTCATTATCCAACAGTAAAAATAGTTCAGAATCATATTTCATGATGAAACTTTAATGCCTTTACAAGAATACTTTAAGTATAGTTCATTAATGTGGTAAAATATAGATCTGGTGGGATTTACTTAAAAAGAGATTAGTCTCCAGCTACCAATGAAGATCAAATGTATGACTTGCATTTTCAATCAAACTGTAAATCCATTTTGTTTATGAACACTGATTTTATCATATCTCATACTGACGCATTGCATAAATTACAACAGCTAAAACAATAATCTGGATGAGAAGTCATTCAACAAGCTGAAAAGACAATGACTTTTATATTAGATGTGTACCACAGGAATTCCAGCAATAAATACAAGGGCTAATATTTGTGTGCATCAACAGCTCACACAGCTTTAAAAATACATACTCTACAGAGCAAGGTCATGATGTTCCGGACCTTTTTAAGAGCAGTGGGCAAACCTCTAAATTTGGCAAAAGGGGGTGAGTAGAGATGGGAGGCAGAGGAGAGGGAAAAGACAGAAGCCTGAATGTCTTAAGCAAAGTGCCTTGGTTTTTTTAATGTGGCACTGTTTTGGGAGCAGGGTGGCATCTGTGAGGAGAGGACAGGTGCTGTCCTGTGCTGGACACAGACAGTTCCAGCTTCCTCCTGTGGAACCACCACAGGACATGGCTGGTGCTATGGTGAGCTAGTGATGCTCAGTGACAACATAGCTAAGAAAGGGCAAAAATGTCAGACAGACAGAGGAGGGGAGGAAAAAAGTGAGAAACAGCCCTACAGACACCCAGGTGAGGTTCCAATGCTGCCATTCTAAATACCTGAAATACAATTCTGCTTTCTGGAAACTGCCACTATGATACTACCACACTACAGGTAACTTTAATTATGTGAATTCATAAAAGTCAATATAGTACAGCTACTTCAGATGCATGAATAAGTGCTTCCACTACATTGAAAAAGGAAGTAGAGGAACATTATTTGCAATTTTTTACTGAAATTAAAGCTTTCTGCAAATGAAACAACCTAGGCAGAAACAGCCACAAAATCAGAATTCAAAGTAAAATCTTGTACCCATTAAAATCAAGCAGACATTAATATAAATTTTTTGTACTGTTTTGACCATTTCACTTTGGTGTTAATTTCTGGAAGTACCTAAATTTGTTCTGTCCTAGTCCCACAGCAACAAGCCACCACATATACGCTGAGGCTGAAAAAGTTTGATTAACCTGGAATCGCTGGAGTTTGGTCATCCGCTCCTCCAGTTTCTGGCAATGTTCCGCCAGCTGTGCCGAGAGCTTCTTCCAGCGGCCAAGGACCACCTCAATCTCTGATCGGTAACTCTGACTGACTTCTGCAGGGGCTTTCCTGGACAAGTCTTCCACAGTTGTGCTGAGATAATTCAGACCTTTTTGCTGCTCTTGCAGAGAACTTTGTAGAGCCTACGAATAAGAAGCAAATGGAATCCTCATTCATGTGCTAGGCAATTCTCTTCGTTTCACAAACACAGGCAAGACATAGAGATCACCTTTGCTAAAACATGCAACGGTATAATTTACTGAGCAATTAAGAACTGTTTTTCTCATACAACGTAGAAAGTAGGCTTTTTTTAGTTGAACTGAGAATATAACCAGAGGTACTTATGCTTGTTACTAGATGTGATCTACATACATTTCATTAATTTGAGATAGGAATTTACTATGGCCCTGATGATTACACTTTCAAAAGAACCAGGGAAAAGAACCAGAACATGGAGAAAAAGAATAAATTCAGAGAACTTATTCTGTGATATAAAGTTTTTTATAACTTCTCAAAACTTTTGCAATTAGCCCAAAATTACTTCATCTCGGGTTTTTTTTCTATATTCTACTTTTTATTTCTGAACGTGCATCAAGCAACATGCTCATTAGCCATCCAAGAGTAGAAACTCTATTAAACATTGAGATACAGGGAAGGTTTGTACCCACTGGCAAAATTTGTTCCACATTTGTATCTGCTTGTAAATTTGACAGGAAATCTGACAAAAGACTGTGCTGCATTTTGCAAATCAGAATCATTTTTGTGTCAGCACTGGAAAATGAAATGGCTTAAATCTATATTTAACTACCAGAGCTATCATCAAAGGAATATTTTATATACCATGGGGACAAACAAGGGCTTTTCTTTAACATTTTCAATATCTTATAAAATTGCTTTCAGTGGTGAACAAAACTTTAAATTCTTTAACTTCAGGAATCAATATAAGCTACCACCATCTCCTGAAGCCCTGGCCTAAAACCCAAATGGGCATTATTTACTCAAGATCCACAGGCTTCAGTAGATTCATGTACCAACTTAGAGTTCTGTTCTAAACTTCTCAGTTGAGACATTCATGCCCACAGCTTGATCACTCACCTTGTACTCCCTGAGCCTCTGCTCCATGATTTCATATTCAGCAATTGCAACCTGAGGCATGGAGAGTTTAGTTTCTGACTGCTGCATCCACACAAGTATAGTGTTCATTGTCTCCTTGTAGTGTGCAGGAGGCAAACTGTCAAAAACTACATTCAATGGGGAAAAAAAGGGAAGGAAATAAAGGAAGGAAGGAAATAAAACAATCTTTTGCTTTGCTATTCGGTTTGCTGACAGAAGACACTTGATAAAAGACCAAGTCTTATTGAAGCCTACGGCTGTTTGGCAAGAGATTTCAACAGGCCCAGTGTGTATCAGAATTATAAAAAATAATTTTGGAAACAAAAGTATTTTGAAAAATAAACACACTCATTCTAATGTTTGAGATATCTCTACCATTTTATGATTTGTGTGTCATTTGACCCTGTTATTACAGGTCAGAAGACAACTTATATGGCCAAGAAAACTACTTTAAATACATGTGTACAGGGATCAACAGACAAACCATTGTACTTAACCTAAAATGTAATTTCAGAAATGTATTAAGAGCTAGGGTTCCCTTTATGGCCCATGTTTATGTGTTCAATGTTTCTGTTCAAGTAAAATGTTCCATTTAAGACATCTGTAAAAAGCTTAGAAAATTAATCTTCCTTCTACAATAAAGTTGAATTTTATTGAACTCTGCTTATTGTGCCAACATTACAGCTGCTGCAAATAGACAACATCTGGCACACACATGAGCAACTCATTAGCAGAGACATTCCCTCTGCCATCAACAACAGTTGCCTCTACACTCATTGAAAAATGTGCAGACAAACAGCAGAGCTGGTTGGAACTGAAACATTTCCAACTTGTACATAATAATGAAGAACATAACAGCTCAAAATTCTAAAACTATCCTAACACTGCAAACATTTCATTCAATTGTAATGAGTTATGTTTTCTACCACTGGAAGGACTAACTAAGAGTTCAAATGGGATCACAGATGCTGATTTAATCAAGCTAGTGTCTTTACAATTTGGTTAGTAAATATTAACTTTAAAAAGCATTTTTAAGTTGAGTGAAGCCATAGTGTTCTCATTTCACTTTTCCAGACTACTACAGATTAGTAATAGTGAAATACTTTTTGATTCTTTTTTAAGATAGACAATGTGTCAGCATTTTCATCCACAAGGAAGCAGATTAATTTTAGGATGGAACTTAAGAGCCTTTATTATTTTAGGAGCACGTGATGAAAATGGTGAGAAGTCAGTCAAACTCCTACAGTGGGATTCACATTACGCAGTTATAACTGTCTAAATAATCAAACCCATTTATGGCCTCTCTGTGGGAATCTCTAAATAACCCATGCTAATAACATAAACCCACATTCAAGACCTGTTTCTTTTTATCCTAAAATTTGCTTTGTGATACTAATATTTATGGACTAACGTCCACACGATAAGCAAACTGCATTAACATGGATTCTGCTGTATTATATTAAAAAAGTGAATTGGCAATGAGAAAGACAGTATGTCCTCAATATGGGCCTAATTTAGACATAGCAAAACTAGGTCCATGACACAACTATAACAAAATATCACAGAGAGAAATTAAAAATATGTTACTGTGAAATATCAGAATACAGTTCCCATACCAGAAGGGAAAAATATTTTTGTATTAATCTATTCCACTTGTAGGGAATGCATTTTGGTGTGAATGACATTGTAACCCCCTGAGAACTGACAAGCAAATACATTTGCACTTGCATATTTCTTTTAGAGAAAGTCTATAAATTTGGAAAAAGAATGTTCAAATAGATACTTGGTTAGGATATATTTCTAATAAATAGAAGTATTTAAACGTGCAAAAATAGATTTCCAAGTAATTAAAATACTTTATTTGTTTTTCCTCACAGCTTCCCTGTTTTTTGTGACCAGATTTTTCAGTCAAAAATATTTTCCCAAATCAGAAATGAAATGAAAATACAATTATCTCAACAACTATCAAATCACATTGGATAGGTTGCAATGTGTTTCTCCTGCAGTCAGTACAAATCCCACTGCTCATCACACCATTCTGAAAAGCAATAAATATGATCTATGGGACCATTTCAGTAAAGACCTATTCCCTGAAATAAATTAACGAGATTGAACTTCATGTATTTCCAATAAAAATCTCCTCAGTAGTAAACACAATTTAAAACCAGGCTGATTTTTTTCACAACTTCGTTTCGCTTACTTTGTAATACAAATATTTGAACCAATTCATCAAGGTCTTTATACTGATGTCTTCATAAAAGCTGATTCCCTTCTCCTACATTTTTAACCAGAAAGTCTCAAAGCGGAATCATAAGGAATCTTGTGTAGTACTTGATCAAGTGATTAAAGACTTCCAATTCTCTTTGTTATAAAGCAATTAAAATAAATAGAAGGGAATAATAGAATCATAGTGTGGTTTGGGTTTGAAGGAACCTCAAATATCATTCAGTTCCAACCCCCCTTCCATGAGCAAGGACACGTTCCACTAGATCAGGTTGCTCAAGCCTCTCCAGCCTGGCCTTGAACACTTCCAGGGAAACCCTTCTCCAGCTCTACTGGATCTATTGTAACAGTAAATATCTTTTAAAGACACAATTATTTTTTAGGTGGTTTTATTTCCCATCCATAAAAATTGTTTTTACCACTGAGGAAAAGGATAAAATCACCTACAGAGTAGAGGACATTATCTCATACACATTCATTTCACAGGCTGCTCAGTCGTTTTGATCTTGATTTAAATAAATGGATGGGGAAAAAAAGGAAAATAAATTGCTTGCATGCTACTTATTAAAACAATAAATTCTCACACACATCTGAACTGTATCTTCAACTTGAAAGTCACATTTAGAGAAGGTTAAGCAAACTTTATCCCTCAAAATAAAACACCAATGAATATTTTTACTACTAAATCAAGAGTTCAGGTCTTAAAGAAACTTAGTTATGGAGTTTTCAGGACACTTGCTCAAAATCTTTCTTCCCCATGTATACAGTTACTTGTGAAGGATTATTTTATGTATCATTACAATTCCACTGCAATTTATAACCCATTTCCAAAGTACTTACAGCATCAAAATAAGTTAGCAGTTGAAAGTTAATCAAGCAGAATAATTACAGACTAAAACTCCAAATTTTCATTATACTGTTACAGTTACTGTACTTTCTTATCTTATAAAATTATGCCAAGTTTGAATTGCATGAGCGCTATGCAATCCAACACTCTAGGATACTGTACTAATGGATTAGAGAGAATAATGATGTGCATGCAAAATAATTTTAAGCATGGCATGGGTAAATAAAAAGTCTAAAGAAACTTGACATTATATAGAAGGCAAAAACTTTCTAAAGTACTTCCTGAAATAAACAGGAGAAACATCATTTGAATGTAGATGAATAATTCATCATTAATAATAACAACAGCAATGTTGACAATGATGACTTCAACTTTGGGAATTACTCACCCTGCAAAGGCAGAATCAGAACTTGAAAGGAAAGCACAGTGCATAAATTTATGAAGTGGACAAAAATGGACATAAATAAGACTTTTTCTTTGCCACTTCCATCCTGATACTTTTAATTTTACCTGTGACAAAAGTCTGGGGGTTTTTTTGAGTTACTTTCTAAATATCTAGTGATTTTCCAATTTCCCTCTGAAGAACAGCCTCATCAAAATGAGAACACATATCTCAGTCAAGGCCATGACTGGATAACAGTTCAGTGCAGCAGGACTGAAAAGCAGAAGCACCTAAATGGAATTTAGTCCAGTCACAGACCTAGAGGAGGCCTGGAAAGAAACAGCTGTCACTCAGGAGGAAGTTTGAACCAGGGAGCATTCACTTACCTGACACTGTCAGCTCTCCCTGGGCTCAGGGGGAGAGGGAAGCTGACCAGGCTGCTCCCTAGAAATCTCTCTGACATAGCAGCAGTTAATTTCAAGACAAGTAAATATAAAATACAAACCCCTCTTTTTCACCAGGGCATTACAAAATCTAAGAATTTCCTTGGGAAATAACACTCTTCGTATTCGACTTATTGCCAGCATTGTCCATTTCACTCCCTTGTGTAGATTACTGAACAGCTTTAAGCTCTGTCTGACCTTTATTTTTTTCTGTATACCAATATTCTAGAATTTACTCCAAATGTGTTCGGGCAGAAGAGACAGCTGGAATGTTGGATACATCACATTCCAAATGACCTATGGATATACAGGCATTCTATAAAGTGAGAAAAATGGGGTCATATTTCTTAATATTTTCTGAGGCTGTATCTCTTTCACAAACAGCACTACAAAATAATGAAAAAACCTAACCAAATAGGTTTCAGAATTGAAATTATGTTTTAAAACTGGAAATGCTAATCAAATCATGGAGAAAAACATGTAAAAAAATCCAAGTTAGTCTTTAGTATTATTTTATTGACAAATCTACTGTGTAGAACAGAGAAACTACTAAATATTCTTGAATGTTAAAAAAAATAAAGCGAAACTACCATCACTCTCAAAAAACCACAAAACCCAAAAAAAAAAAAATATTTGACGGAGACAATCCCCAAAATTAGAGAAAACTGTTTATGAGGGAAAAATTCCCTTGAAAAAGAGAACATCTAAATACTGTTATTCATCAGAAAAGATAATGAAGTAATAGAACATTAAAAAAAACCCCAAAAAACTTGCGTAAAATAACCAAACCTCTTATGATGGTCAAAAATAAATATCTTTTTAACATAAAAAAGAAACCATAATCATGAATCAAAAAAGAAAAATCTTTTTAAACACATGTAGCTTTTATGTATAGGAAAGAAAAAACAAAATCAAATACTAAACTGATCTGCAAAACATCATTCAGTCCTCAGGAAACTTTTCCATCTGTATGAAACAATTAATTGCAGATAACTTATGTAAATAAAAGATGGAAAGAACTAAAATACTCTTACAAAATTTCAACATTTTCGATTAAAGTAAGGCCAGAATATAGACATGGGATATGGCCCATCAGTACAACACAAGAAAAGTAGGTACTAAAGAAAGCAGAAGAAACTCAGTCTCAAAGAGCCAAATTTTCTATGCTTTGGATTCAGGTGTTTTGTTTTTTTTTTTTCTTCTCCGTTTTTTGACTCATAAGACTATCCTGAAACAGCAATAGGCAAAATTAACCCATGCATGTTCGTTCGTACCTACAGCAGTTATGAAAGGAAATTAGAACATTGGATAAAACCGTGTATAAAATTTTTGAACATAAAATATGATTTACATAAAATTCTCACCTAAAATACCACCACAGGCATGTACCACACAGAGTAAAACAATCTCATCTTGACAGCTGAACCATTTGAGATGAAGCACGCATGATGCAGAGCAGCCACATAAAATAGTAACAACTGTCCAGGGCTCCATGGAATATTGATTTAGAGACTTCTGTTCCCTTGCACTTTAGGAGACTCTCCCCAGCCCGTTCAATGCTTCCACCTCAGGACAGCTGAGGTGTTTCTGAAGCAGGCCAGAACACTGGGGGAAATTAGTGCAGCCCAGGAGGGGGAAGGAATACCCAGGAAGAACTTAACCAAGCCCATGGCATTACAGTTCAGGCAGCAAACACTATTTATCTTACTGGACTAATCAACTGGTTAATGCATGACCTCTCACTACAGTGAAATTTGATGTGGCAAACCCAACAACTCTAAACGTTTAGACAAGAAATCATAAAGTAGCTAGTATTACCATTTTTTTTCTGTTGGGAGAATGGCAAAAGATTTCAGCATGTAAAACTTATATAAAAACCACATTAATGGTTTTTACACCTTACTCATTGTGCGTCTTGACTTTAGAGTCATGAATAAACTTTATACTCCTTAATGTTAAATTTCTGTAATTCATTTTTTTATCATTTGCTATGGGACACTTGCATTTTATTTCTTCTCTTCCCCTATGGTCCTCTTCAGCTTGCATATGTGGACACATGCAAAATAACTACAGCAGTGCAGTAACGTAGTGTTGAAAAAACCAAAAATCCAAAATTTTTCATGAAAGAATTTAGGAGGATTACTAGAAAAATCCAGTAGAAGGAGCTAGCACTATGTCGAATTTCCAATCAGTACAATACTTTACAGATATCATTAGTTTAAGGGGCAAATAATATCTTTGTTGTTGAGAAAAGTTAAATTTGTATTTTTTTGTCTGATACTTTATTAATTTCATATTCTTATACAGAAAGTGTACAGTAATTACGGTTATGCTACATATCATTAATCAGGAATAATTAATTTTATATTTTGGTATAGCATTTTGCCCCTTTTGAAAAATTAATTTTACTAAAAATATTGCAAATAATGTTATAACTGACAGTTGTGTTCTGTGTTGCAAATAAGAATGAGTTGGCCACACGATGAAAACTAGATATGCTAAGGTGGCTACTCTCTTTGATGAGATTTATGGAGTTAAATTTCTATTGTGTGAAAATCTGGAGCAGATTCACTCCAGTAATTAAGCTCTCTTTCCTCTCTACTGACTGACAGAGATGGAGTGCCCCATCTCATAACCCAACTAAACAGTCTTACGGTGCCAAAAAATATCACTGAATCTGCCCATAAACATACTACCAAGAGGAGGTTTGATGGTAGAACTACACTGAGTGGAAGCTTTGCTTCTGAATAGTGGACCTTCCCTTGATTTCTTATTAATGGGAAATATGGAATGCAGTGATAATTCTTGAAAGACTAATTCAGTTGCAAAGAAGATCACCTAAATTGCACTACTCCTTTAGTATCAGAAAAGCAAATAAAAAACTGGGAAAGCAAAGTATATCCACCTATTCCATGGGTGCTAGTCAGGCAAATTGACTCCTTGTCAAGGACACTTACTGGTCTGTAGCTGCTTTTCTCTGGCATGCATGTCAGCAAATAATTGTTTGAAATGGCTGGTAAAAGCAGCAAGGTCAGCATCCAGAAACACTGGTCCTTGTTCTTTCTCTTTGAGTGCTTGACTTTGAGCCTTTAGCCGTTCAATTTGAGGCTGCAGGGTTGACATTCGAATGATTTCATCCTGCATGTTTGAACAAAGCAAACAAAAAAATCAAGATACAGCTACCCAAGACATGAAACTACTAGTGCCATGAAATCACCACTGTTTTAGTGCAAACTGCACGACTGTTTTGCTCCCAAATACATCAGTTACAATACTAACCAATTCAACATTTTAACCCTTTCCTCACAAATCAATACCTCTATTCCCAATAAAATTGTTGATTGATACCACTGCTTAAAGTCACCTTAAAGTCACTTTCACAGGACGTTATGCTCAAAGAAAATAAGAAAGATTGTACATTAAAATTTCAAGCCTAAGGAACATCCTTTTCCTGTGAAGCTGGGAAGAGAAAAACACCACATGTACCATAATCTTGGACCCATCTCTGTCAGATTATGTACAGGCTAAGTAAAAAGAAGTAGAAAAGGAGAGATGAAGATGCCCAGTGGTTTCCAGCAGCCTCACAGTAACACATTAGAGGCTGAGGTTAAGATTAGGATAGCACAGATCAGTTGGAAGGGACCTTCAAGGAACATCCATTCCAACTGCCTGATTACTTCAGGGCTGACAAGTTAAAGCACATTGATAAGGGCATTTTCCAAATGGCTCTTAAAGACTGACAGGCTGAGGGCATCCACCACCTCTCCAGGAATCCTTTTTGTTACACTCTTTGAACATCCTCCCATTCCAGTTGAAACCTCCCCTGGCATCCTTTGAACCATTCCCATGCATCCTGACCCTGGATACCAGGGACAAGAGATCAGCACTTTCCTCTTTACTCCTCCTCTCAGGAAGCTGTAGAGAGCAATGAGGTTGTGCTGTTATACCTTGTATACACTGTGACACGTGCAGCTACTGAATAAAAATAAATGAGCAAAGTAAGCCAAACGTACAGCTCATAGCAGAGCTATACAAAGAAAAGTTTTCTGCATGAGAACAAAGACCTCTGTAGCTACAAAGCCAGCTTGGAAATGCCTGAAAATTGAAGTAATAGCATAGATCTCAATTTGGGTTGCAAACATTTCCTGTTTGAGAGCTTCTGGAGTCAGAGATTTCCTAAAGTCAAACTTCTACAAGTATGTCATGCAATTTATAATGCAATACTAAACCTCAATATATTCCTGTCAAACAATATTGGCTTGTAAGCTCCCCACCCACAGAGCTGTCTACAGTAAGAGAGAGAAGCAAATTTCTACAATGGTGAAGCACACAAATAAAAACAACTAGGGAGAATTATAAGTGAATTGGTGTGACAGTTTTTGTGCAACTATTGCGATTCCCTCATTTTGTGACAGAAGAATATTCCTCCATTTGACTACTCAACCCACACTGAATCAGAACACAGAGTATGTAAGTAGTAGAGTGATATGCAATGGCAGAATTTTGGACTTGAAAACAATGTTCTGGCACATATCCTTAACAGAGGTGATGAACAACATTTTCTTAATGAGGAACCAAAGACACAGATTTTTACAGGAAAATTAAATATGAAAAAGGCCCTAGGGCCATAGTTCCCTACAAGTGTCTAAGTATCTTAATAACCAAATATTTGGGGCAGATTTTTAAAGACTCATATCCTGAGTTCTATTGCCTTTTTATTTCTTTACCAGTCTTTCCTTTATTGAACAAATATTTTCAATAATTACTTTGTAAATACAAGGAGTCCATTTGCCATTTTTATACTGAAATAATGTAAGTCATAATCTGTCCCACCACTGGAACAACTATGAAGTGCAATATCATAAAAAACCTGAAGAAGAACCTCTAACCTTGCATCTTTCTAACTGGGTTTTTACTGTAGCAGGATCTGTTGCTGGTGTGGGTTGTGCTTTCAGCCAGTTTTCTGCAGTAATTGCTGTCTGCTCCAGCTGCTGCAGCTGGGAGTAGAAGTCAATGATGTTATTTTGGTACTCCAGCCATGCCAGTCTCTCACTCAGCAACTGACAGAACTCAATCCAGCGGCTCTTCAGCTGCTCTGAGGCTTGTCTAATGTTGTCAGGATTCAGACCCTCTAGAAAAACAAGAGAAGAAGATGCTTAAAGATAAACAAGTTACAAAGAAAAGAAAAATAGAAAAGTAGGATAGTTTAACAATTCAATTCCTCTATTTGAGAGTTCATAAATCCAGTTAATGATTTATCACCAAATAACAGTTCTGAATCTACAGATGTTACACATTAGTGGGGAAAATACATCAAAAATATTTAAAGTTGCTGCCTGGGTACTTTTGTTGCTGTGGGAATGAATTATAAACTACATTAAAGTACAAGAATGGGAATAAAGCAGAAAGTAGAGATGCAATACATAAAGCTAATTAAAACTGCTGTAAGAAATAGGAAAATGCCTGACAGCTGGATTTTGAAAACTATGTCTTGACTGTAATTAGATTTTAATGTACAAGACTTGCTGGCTTTTCTTCTATAAAAAGACTGATTATAATTAATGGGAACTATATTCCACAGTTATTTAGAGGTTTCTGATAATCCAACACTTAAATTTTGCATTACATGTTATTTTAGAAATACCATAAACACTAAGGAATAAAAAAAGTATCACATCAAACCTCCATCTAGGCCAGTCCTGTGTGTCCAACAATAACCATGGGGAGACAGTAAGAAGAGAGCCAAGAAACCATAGGTGATACTTCTCTATGGTTATTTTCAAATAGTTTGGTTTCTCTGATGTAGTTTGCCTATTTCTGTCTGTTGTTCAATAATCATGCTTATATTAATAAGTTCATAAAATAAAACTGACTTTAGTTATTACAGACATGGAAATTAGAACAACTTAAAAGTAAAAGGAATTTTCTTCACTTCCTGTAAAGAAAGTAAATCAATACATATGAAAGATAAGAAAATGTGTCTTACAATAACATAATTCAGAATCATTCTGTAACTTGAACTCAGGTTGACTTGAAAATAATATTAACTTGATCACATCATTTATTTTTCAGTGGAAGTTTAAATGTAGTCCTTAACATTTTTTAAATTGTAATGACATGTAATGATACACATTTATGATGATGATGATACAGCAACAAGACCAATATTGATTTCAAAATTAGCAAAATTCTCAAGTCATTGAGCAATGCCACATGCTTAAGAACACTTTTAATAACATCACCACATAGTCATACAAAACCCAACCAGTTAAACAGAAGCTATGTTTTTATCAAAATAATAAAAATAAGTGTAATTTCTTAAAGCAAGTTTAAAACCAAATGAGACAAAAGCCTTCTGTGCTCCATTTCTGTTATCTTTGATACACTATTAAATATGGGGTTTCTGGTTTGAAATCTGCACTCCAACTCTGCAGGAAAATTTCTTTATCAGGATTAAAAAATAGTGAAGTTCATGGCAGTTTCAGAAGGCAGGACATAGGAAATACACACCTATTAACAGCTAAATGACTTAAATAAAAATACTAGAATTTTTTTAATATTAGATATTCTAAGGAGTTTCTATAATGCATGTTATATGGTAAACCACACTGAATGATAATCTGGGATCATGCCTGTTGTGGAGCACCTCAGTGCTCTGGCAAATTCTGTTCTGGAACTAGCTCAGGGCTATTTCATTCAGAGTTGCTTGGAAACAGCCCACTTGGAAACAGACTGTGCAGTACCTGATAGCACTTCTCTGGATATGCTTTTTCTCTGGGATGGTGCCCTAGCCAAACAAATTGTACAGCATTTCAAAAAGCAAAACTATAGGAAAAATAGAAAGCCCAGTACTACTGGGAGATAATGGCAACCGTGGTGGTTGGAGCAGCTCCACATCCACATTATACTCAAAAAACTGAAGAGCACAGTTTAAGGACTGGACAAGGATATAAAATGAACACTGAGGCATGAAGAGGTAAGAAAGTATTTTGACAAATCTTAATAAAATCCAAAAGTGATCTTGTCTTCTGCGAGTGTATGTGCGCACATCTGGAGACGTGGTAGCAGAACTACATTTTCTAAAAGTGTAATGTCTACTGAGCATGTGAAAAGGCAGCATAAATCTGAATGGCACAGCACATCTGAACAGACAACCAGGCACACAGACACTGAATCTTAACAACAGCAAGAACGAACATAGGTATAGACAATAAGATTTTAACTATACTGTATTTCAACAATTGTATGTGTTGTGAGTTCGTAATAAAAATGCTGTATATTCATAACAGAGAGCAGATTATCTGCCACTGTGTTCATTATTATCTCTGAACCTGGAAGACATTGCCTGTGAGTTTGGCAGACTAGATATAAAAAGATCACTTTATTTATTCCTCCTTTCCTACCTTTTCAGCTGCCACAGTCTCCAAAGTACCCTTAGGCGAGATTATGATTACCAGGAGAAGTGCAGTCACGGATTCTCCACACATAATAATACTTTTCACTGCAAAATTTTTTCAAGGATTCAGAGTGGACTTTATTTCAGATGAAAATCTACCTTCACCAGATCTTCTTTTCTTATTTTGCTCATAGGACCCTCTTAACATGAAACATTTAAATATGCGAAAATAGCCACTATTTTTCAATTTTTCTTTAATTATTTTATTTAACATCTAATGTTTGCGTCTAAATGTGATTCCATAAATGCACAGATAAAGACATGCTTTTGCTCTTCAATGTAACTGAAGTGGACAGTACAAAACTGGTTTATGCAGAGTCATGTCTGGTAAAATATTGCAGAGATGCACCTCCATTAGGCAGCACAATATCCTACTAAAAGGAAGATAAAATCCCCATAGCATGTGTTTTTAAAACTCTTATTTCTCAGTCCATTCAGGTAACTCAAAATCATCCATCAAATGCCAGCATGTCATTTCCAGAAGGATGTAATAAAATGGCTGTTATTTGCACTTCAGATTGTTTGGGCAAGTTTGACCCACTGGTGGAATTCTTCACAGAATCATGGAATCATTAGGTTGGAAGGGAGCTCTGGAGATCACCCAGTCCAAGCCCTGTGCCAAGGCAGGGTAACCCAGAGCAGGTGACACAGGAACGTGTCCAGGTGGGGTTTGAATGTCTCCAGACAGGGAGACTATGACTTCTCTGAGCAGCCTGCTCCAGTGCTCTGCCACCCTCAACGTAAAGAAATTCTTCCTCTTGTTGAGGTGGAATTTCCCGTGTTTTACTTTATTACTCCTTAATAAACTCCATTATTCTTTGTCTTGTTTGTAACTTTCTTCTGTGATAACTACTGATTTCTTCATTAACTTCTGCAACTTTACCAAGACATACCAAAAGTTTACAAGCAGGCAAAGAAACAATATAAAACCCATTTTCTGGTAAAACATTATTTTATGAATAGTGGTTAGTTCATAATCTTTTCATGTTTCCCATTCTAAAATCTTCTGTTATAATCACTGTGTAAATATACTGTACCCAGAGGAAACAGATCATTATCTGAAGTGCATCCATTAATTTTATTACCTTGTATACTGCACATAACAAATTGTGCCTGAATATTTTTAATTGTGAAGCACCTTACATGCAAGTGCTTTGGAATTGCCACTTAATATGAAGTATATCTTGTTAAGTGCATCTGTCATTTGCTATGGTTCTGTGATAGAATAATGTAACATCATCTGTTTTTTTGCAGCTTTCGACTCTTGTGTAACTTAGAAGATTGTATTTCTTCCGCAGAATGGTGGCACTTCAAAATTACACATTTTATTGCAACAAATTGATTTGTATTCACTGTAATGCTTCCTATCAAAATTCTCTGATTATTCATTTTGATGCCCTGTTTCTTTTATTCTAAACTACTATAATAGCCAAGTGTCCACTCAAACTGCTAAACTGCTTCACTTATGCATCAACAGATTTGTTATTCTATTTTAGAATATAATTTAGCAAAGAAAAACAAAACAGATATTTTTTCCTACAAACACTGGCAAACTGAATATGTAAATTTTCACTGATTGCATCGTCAGACGTCTTTGAAAGCACGAGCAAGGAGAGGCAGAGCACAGCCCATGTGGGTGGCTGGGTAAAGAGGCATCCACCGAAAGCATCAGTGATTTCTCTTGTGGTGGGAAAAGCCCTTCAAATGGCCATGTCCAGACACCCTGCCTACCAACACAAGAACGGCTGTGCTGGGTGAGAGGGCAGTTCATTCCAGTGCAAAATACTTTTGCTGACAGTGGCTGACAATGTTTACATAAGTCTAGAAGAGTGTCCTGTGTGAATATGTTTCCTCAAAATATTTCCCTCTGCTAAGGAACAAATAAATTAAACCCGAAATAAACCAATCCAATTTTCTCCAGAATCTTGTTTTCTTTAACTTATTCCCACTCCTACCTATCACCGAAAAAACAGAAAGAAAATAAATAGAAATGATACAACAATGGAGTTCACCACCATTCTGAACTTGCTCTTATAATCCACCAGAGCTCTCATCTTTTTACACTCTTCATCTGTTACATTCAGAATCTTTTTCGTGAGTAAAGAGAAAGAATATTTTATATATTAAGTAAAGCCAGGAATTCAGTGCCATCAGACCTGGAATCTTAAGAAGTATAATCTATTAGTCCAGATCTAATTGACACACAATAAGTAAAAATTAATAATACAATTAAAATTGTCATCACTTGACTTCTGAACTGATCTCTGTCTTGAATCTGTTTGCCTTGTGTAGTCTTCTATTTACAGATTAAACTGCAAATGCATGACAATCATCAGTTCAATCACTGACTCATTTCCCTAAAGAATAACAATGAGAGCATCATCATTTTTGATCTGTAAATTGTGGTAGTTAGAAATTCTTTCATTAAAATAACATAGTACACCTTTCCTTCACTAGATATTAAACTGCAGATCTCCCACAAATCCATACAGGTACATGAATTAATTCCAGTTCCTTCCCATGTTATGGAAAAGAGTTCCAGCACTGGAATAAGAAGGTATGAAGGAATAGTTAAGGCTGCTCCATTGAATGCTATTTTTGAGATTCAGCAAATCTTTCTTCTTGTTCTTAGTGAATACAATAATCTAAAAAAAAATAAATTTACACAACACACAAACACTATAGAAACTTAGTTGAGTTACTGTGGAAAATACAAAGCTGCATAACTCTACTACAGTTTGAGATGAAGTTTTAAAGTTAATATTTTTATTTAACTTTCAGTTCAATTTCATTTGAACTAAATTGCAACCATTTGATCATGCAATTAGATCATAATGATTGGAAGAAAAGACAAATAGAAAATATGTTGTATTCAAAAGTACAATGGCTTTACAATGGCAGTTAACTTCCTCTACCCTCAAGAAGTAATTTTGAGCATCTTGCAATATATTCCATTTGCCAATTTTTTGTTAAAACCATCTCAGAGTTCTCATCAACTAATGTTAATTATTTAATTCCACTCTCCACTGCTTGTAATTACTGCATTAACTAACTATTCCAAACACTTCAAATTGCTTTTGCATTAGTGGAGCAGTTGAAAGCTTCAAGTCCAGAGGAATTGTTTCTCTTTTCAGGGGATTGTTTCCTCCCTAAAGCCATGACAATAAGACTTCTTCATTTTCACAGCCAATTAACCTGTCAGCCATGCCAGAACATTTTTGCTACAAAGGCTACCACAACATAATGCATGACATAGACTTCAGAGCAGTTGACAAAGTTGAAGAAGTTGATAAGGTCATGCTGTCTTAGATAGTCTACGCTGTGCCTGCCACCCAGTTGGACGATGTGCTTCCTAAAAGAAGAGGTGTGATTTGAGAAATATTGGAAATATTTGTATGCATATCTAGCCACAGTGGAGATCACAACACCTGTAAACCATGAATAAGAATGGACCCATGGACTGAGGGAGAGGAAAAGAGAGTCTTGAGTTAAAACCCCATGGGAATAATTAAGACAGGATATTAGTCTACTTGGTACATGACATGGTAGGCACTGAAGTGCAGGGAAAGCATTATTTAAGATGGCAGTGAGTTCTGAAACTAACACCAAAATTAGCCATCATAAAGTACTACATAATCCAAAGAAACTAAAGTGGAATTCTGAGGTCCAAGTCTGCATTTGGCTAATCGAAGAGTGGGGCATGGATAAATATGCCCTAGACAGATTCCGCCCAAAATAGGAACCTCAGTGTGTCAGCATACAAATTTCAGATGCTGCCCTAAAAGACATGTACAACCAGTTCTCCCAGAGAGAAAACATTAAAAAAAAATTTTAAAAAAGGATGATAAAATATGTCCCACACATTAAATATGGTCAATTTTAAAATATTATACGTTTAAGAAAAATAATCTTAGAATTCCATCAAATTTCTCCAGCTTGGCCAGTTAGTACCTCCGATTTAAAGCATCTCACTTCTAGCAACTTAATTATTGGTTATTCACTGTAACAACTTAAAAGAAAATATATGTCCTAAATATCAGTGTATTCAGCATCTGATTTCTGGTAACCATATAAGTATGACAAATGTAGGTGCACATTTTTTATTGCAAAGCAAGACATCCTTTAATATTAAGGACAATGGCATGACTTACAATTTTACTTTCATTTACCTTTCTTTGGCTTTTGTTTTTCCCCTACTTCAATGTTCAAAAGAATGGCATAATGTAACAATTTCTTTGGAAAAACAAACAAACAAACAAAACCCCCTTGCAGCTATTTTTCTTTGTTTAAGAGTCATAAAAGTTTTGACAATTATTATCTTCATAACACTAAATGCCAAAAATCTCTTCCAAATCCCAATAAAATGCTATATTTTCTGTGATACAGAACATTACAGCAATATGTGTATTACAAAACATACATTGTATATTAAAAGTCAGGAAGCATTTTTTCCCCAACTGGTTAAAGTAATGTCTTTGGAACTCTCTAACTCAGATGTGTTAATGTACTTTGAAGCTTAGAGTACTCAGAAAATAAGATTACAACTTAAGTCTCTGCACAGAACAGATTGCTAATATACAATTCATTACCGTGAGTTTCACACACATTTCTTTGCATGGTACTAAAGTGACTTTAATACTTTTTTTCTCTTTTCTAATTAACAGATTTAACATTCGGAAATAATAAAAGAAATATAAGGCAATATCACTTTACTGTTCCATTTAGACAATATGTGCTAATATAATTCTTGTGATAAATATGAACCTGTTCGTTTATCAAATCCCTAAGAAGATTATATAAAGCAACTCTCATGTAATTACCATTCACCATCTGTTCCACCAGGGCCTCAGCTGATCTGCTGGCATCTTGCAGTTTTCTGTACTTCTCAGGCTTCTCTCGCTGGATGGCCTGCAGCATGACAGGAAAGGTGAGTATTTCAACAGAGGGATCTTGAACAAGAAAGTAATTAATCTCAAGGATGTCTTCTGCTTTCCTGAGACCTTTTAACCTGTCATATTGCCCTGCCTGTCCCCGATTTGCAATGAAAGGAGCAGGTACCACAAACCGCCAGGGAGTCAGACAAAGTCAAATACAAAAACTGAGTTGGAACACAACACAGTTGACGAATGACACACATCAGTATTTTACAGACAAACAAATGACATAGAAATTAAGAGCTATTCAAAGTACAATGTTTCCGAAAGAAAATATTTGTTCAACAGAAATTCCATGTGGAAGAATAGATGTGTAAAAGCAAAAATTGGTCATTCCCACCAAATCAGAGATTTACAGCATTCTACAGTATCAAACTCATATAAAACCAGATTATGTTACTATTCTGTTTGAAAACAAAATAACAACCGTAAAATGCATATATAAGACCATATGCAGCAGACATCCATAAATGGGCTATTGTGGAGGCTTCCCGAGCAACTTTCTGCCGCAGTCGGTTTGGAAGGTCGTGGCACCCCACCAGAACAACCCCCCAAACTGACAGGCTATTAAGAAGAAGAGTTAACTGCAGAAATAATACAGAGTTCTCATTATGTATGAGTTCTCATTATGTATGTATTTAATACTCTTGATTCACCTTTCTGCACACAAAAATTGCTCACCAATGTTCAGGCCAGCACTCAGGCTAGCTAGTAAGACCAAGTAAAGGCCAGCTGCTAAAATTACAGGCTATAGTAGGAATCTAAATTTAAATATCATTTAGTGTCAGTAGAAATACTGGTGGAAAGTAAACTCATTTTAGATCTGACAGCCCATCAGTGCTGTCTTGTAATTAACATCATGAAGTCACTTCATTGATTTTAAACTAAAATAGTTGCATAATTTAGGTGTAATTTAGAAGCTCAAATATGCAGCAAGGGGCCACAGTCAAGTCTGATACCAAGAATAAAACAGACTATATACCTCCCAGAGATCCTGACCAACACAGTGTCCCATAAAACAAGTCCCTCACTTTCCTGCAGCAGGTACACACATACAGGAGGATTTGTTCCCTCAAATCCCACATGGTGTGTATGGAAACACAACACACGGCCCTGCCTGCTGTTCCCCAGGCTGGCTGACCCCACTAGGCTTTGCCATCACACTTTATTTCCACAGCAAAGGCAGATGCTGCATGACTTTTAAAAGGTTCCTTAAACCGAAATGAAAGCTCAAGTACGTATCTAAGAATGCATTTAGTAAAATAACCTTATACACTTACACTTGGCAATACTACTTTTCAAATAGATTGTTACACCCATATGGAATGAATATAAACATCTTTGGATAAACTCTCTTAAAACAACTTTTAAAATGTGATGTTTGAAACATGTCCAGTTTAATAAGAAGCAACTCCCTGGAAGACTTCGTAGGTGAGGAGACACAGAAACTTGAAAGAGAAATTTTTAATTAAATTCACACTTTTCCTCAACCTACCTAAAACTGCTATTTGTACATACAGAAATGGTTCAACAGCAGGCTTTTTAACAATATCTCAAGGATTCTTTTTAATGCTTTCACTAAAACAATTCTGGATAGAGAAAATATATAAAGAAAATATATTTAGAAAATAACCAAGGATGAAAATATTTTCAATTTTATAAAATATCTTTAATAAATAACTAAATTACCATTGAAATATTATTACGTTTAATCCAAATAAGTTAAAGATGACTGTATGAATTATCTGTCATTTTTGTAGACCAATAAAATCTTGTACCATTCCACAGAACAATTTAAATATTTTCCAAATTAAAAAAGTAAATTAATTCTCTGCAGAGTTCCAAAATCTCTTACAGAATCTTAATTACTACTACTCTGTCTATAATGCCAGGTATAATTAACATGAGAATAACTACTGAGAACTCAAAGGAATCATTAAAACACTATAATATACTGAAAATAATTCTACTCCGTCTCTAACGCCAGGTGGGTAATTATCATGTGTATAACTGTAGTGAGCAGAAACAAATAATTAAAAAAAAACTTCATAAATTTGCTAAACCTTATCTTTTTAAAATATAAAAATGATAGGACATAAAAGCTTGTGGAAGTCAACCCTTCTCTGCCCAGTAATATGCTATGTGTGCAGGAAAATGTGGAGAAATGTCCACCTCTCTCCCGAAAGATTCAAGTTCCCAGGTCCTGGTAGAAAATAAAAGCACTATGTGTAGAGTCCTTAAATAAAAATAAAAGATTTCACACATATCAATCTTTCTGTCAACTGTTTTTCTCCATTCATTTTCATGTAATTAGCATATATTACGAAAACGAAGGTCTAATACTGGTTACGGGAAGACAAATGCTTACAGACAGGAGAGACTGAACTTGTTTCCTCATTCAAAGACAAATGATGTGATATGGGGAGAAAGGAGGAAATTCACTCTGGTTACCCAAAACACTGACCAGTGGTCCTGCCATCAGTCTGCACACTCTGCCAAACCCGCAAACTGTGCCATACCCAATCGACTGCCAAACCCGCAAACCGTGTCATGGATTTTTAAGACCCTCAGAAGAAATATTTCCATAATCCTGCGTAAAATGCTTTGCAATGAAGGGAGTAGTCCTGGAGACACCTCTCATCCATCTCTTCGGCTATTTCCTCATTTTTTCCTTTACTGAAGGGAACCATACTCTGGATCCAGGTTCATTTATTACATAACTAGAATGGGATAATTTTGAAGGGATTTCTGAAGTTTTGAAACTTGATTTCTGTACATTGTAATAGACACTTTTTGACAATAGTGGCTAAGCCACTTCAAAATATTTCCAAATATATAACTTCTCCTTTTTTTAAACTCTTTTTGCTTTCTGTAAAAGATTTCTCAGAAAAAAAAAGACACCAATATTAGAGGGAAGTGTTAACTCTACAGGCTTTTGTCCAAGCAGAGATTAATTCTCTTTTGGACTACTTTGTAACTGACAATGCAAATGTATTATCGCCTAGTTTTAATTGATTGAAAATCATTATAAATTCATCTTTAGCTAGCCAAAGGCGAAGAGGCCAATTTTACAAATCTAAACATTTTATTTGACCTTGAGGTTTTAGTTGGCAGTTAATAACTTTGTAACCCAGAAAATACTTATGGCTGGAGAAATTTGGATGTTATTCATATATCAAATCAACATTCTACTGTGAGAGCTCTGTGAACAGATGCAGGGTAGCAGTACTCCCTGACCCATCACCCCTGAGGGCAGAGAGGACATTATCATCACCACCTCTGACAGCGATTCAGCTCTCAAATATCCAGGCCCAACAAAGGATGCCTGGAAAAGGTCACTAAAACAAAACAAACATATAAGAATGGGGCTTCTGAGAATGCCAAGAGAACGATTTTAATTGTCTAGGATATCTGACATTTTCCCTTACATTTGTTCCTTGTGTTTATCTTTGATTCTTAATTTCTAGGTGCTTCTTCTTGGCTAACCAAAACTCCCTTCAAGGAGTTTTATTTCCAGTTTCATGTTGGATAGTCTCAAATCCAACTTACTAAGCAGGATTTAGTACCTGATATTGTGGAGGTTTTTTTGCACCTGAATCTTCATATATTTCAACCTGCAATACTGAATGTCCATTAGAGCGTAGGAAAAACAAAGCACTCCTGAGTCATTCTTAGGTCTGATTTTAGTAAACTACACAAACTAACTGCAGAACATTTATGATGGGATGAAGCATAACAATATTTACAGCATTAATGTTTGGGTATCTTCATTATTTAGGAGTATGATTGTTCAACAATGAAACTTCTATTCTTAGGGCTTTGCAGTCTCCCTGCCCAGGTAAGGTAAATATCTTCTGTATCAGGGAAGGGATATAAATATTTTTCTTCTCCCCAGATGCAGGAATGGACTTTTTGCACATGTCTAATATATTCAAACTACTGCCAAAGGCTAATTTCCTGCCAGGATCTGAAGAGCAGCTGGCTTACCAAACAGAGTCACTGCTTTTTATACAGCCTGCTCTTGGCTCTGTCTCCCCCAGGACTCCTCTGAGCTGAGATGGGAGAAAGCATTTGCACTTTATGAATCACCAATGATGGCAAAAGAGTTCCTTGTGGATCTCATTTCCTATGTCTCTGTCCCTCCATCATGCAGCAGATGAACTTCCACTAAATCTTAAGGAAGTGAGCCCTCATCCATGAAAAAGGATGGGCAAGAGAAAGCTGCCACAAGAAAAAAAAAAACCCCAAAACTAGTAACCTGTCCCCAAAAGAGTAGCAGAAAAGAAAGTCATCATAAAAAGTCAGCACTGACTATGGTAGGGAATAAAGGGCAGCTTTAGCACACAGGTGTTCTGTGATATATCAATATATGTTGTCATATGGGGGAAAAACCCTAAATGATAAACCAGCAAGGGCAAGATGGGACTTCTGCACACATGTGTAGATGGTCACATGCATGCACACACGAGTACAACACTGGGGCATGACTGTGGATGTCAGTGCACGTCCTGGTTTCAGCTGGGATACAGTGAATTTCGTCTCAGTAGCTGGGACAGTGCTGTGTTTTGGATTCACTCTGAGAATAATATTTATAGCATTGATGTTTTGAGTTTGCTATGTTTTGTTTATCCTAAGTCAAGATTTCCTTTTTTCTGTGTGTGCTTCATGCTCTGCCAGTGATACACAAAAAAAAAAAAAAAAAGCTGGGAGGGAACATAGCCATGACAGGTGACCCAAACTGGCCAGGGAGGTTTCCACACCATGGAATGACGTGCTCAGTGTATAAACTGGGGGAGTTACCTGGAAAGGGGCTTATTTTGGTTCAGGGATGGGGTCTGGCCTTGGTCAGCATGAGGTCAGCAATTGTATTGTCCAACACTTACCTATTGTTTGTTTCTTTTTATTATCAAAATTATTATTTGCTATTATTATTATATTTTACTTTATTTCATTTAACAATTCTTATCTCAAGGTCTCAAACTACAAGTTATACTTCTGGTTCTCCCCATTCCACTGGGGTGAGGGGGCTGGGGGGGAAGTGAACAAGTGGTGCTCAGCAAATGGTGAGGAAGTGCTGCTTAGCTGCCAGCTGGGCTTAAAGCACAACAGTACAATAAAATCTATTTCAATTATCTCTCACATATGTTTTCCTTCCTGCATTTCATTCTTTTTTTATATGCCTTCTACAACTTTACTAGAGATTATAATATGTTAAAACACAAGCTATCTTATTTTCCATTGATTTCAGGCTCGTTTTGAGAGAACTAATAACTAAAAGTGTTAGCAAGCAGCAATGAAACTGTTCAAATCAATGAACTGAACAGTACTTTCTGCTGTCTCTCATTTTATGGATGGAGACAGAGAAAAGACCAGGCTAAGTCAGATCAGGACAAGTTTTAAAACCTGGTACTCATAAAAATTTGATTTTTTTATTTTGCTCTTTTAAAAACTATGTTCAAAGACTTACACTAACTGAAAATCATTCAACACAGAATCCATGTACCACTTGTCAAGTGCCAACCTTCAGAGTTCTCACTATCAAATTAATACATGTAATAGAACGTTTTCTCCCTTAGAGCAACTGGAAACTTCTAACTGTAACTTGATTTTCTCTATAAAATGTTCATATTAAAAGCAGTGACACTCTGTGAAATTAAAACTGGTCTTGTTCTTCAATAATATTTTCAATGTTAATAAAGTATACATATCGATTTTTCTTATATCTATTTAGAATTGCTGGTTTGTCTCAGACCTCTCTTGATACAAAACAGATCCTTTTCTGCTCTGCTTTACTGAAAAAAAACCTGGAAATTTGTTTGTTAACAATTCAGTTATTAAATTTCCAAGGAGATCAAAGGAACATCTGGAATATCTCCTGCTATCTTTAGTGTCTTGAATTCAGACTTTAAATGCTTGTGCACTGGTCAAATTCCACACTTCTTTCTCGAGTATTATGTGTGTTTTCACCAACTGAAATGAGACCTGGATAAATGGAGCAGGTAGTGTCCTCCCAGCCCAATCCCCACCCCCTCAAAAGCAAAGAAGGGAAAGAAGGACGAAGGTGAGCTATGGCTCCTGGGTTCTTTAATGCCTTTATAAAGTCTTAGACAATATGAGGTAGAGCAGGTGGGAAACCTGACAGTGTGGGTAGCCAGCATAATTTGTAGGTCAAGATGAGCTAATTTTCATCCTTGAAATAAATACATTCCTCAAAATGTGAATATACAAAGGGGAGATGAGTATTTTGTTTCTTTTTTTTCTATCTGTTTCTTTTAAAATTTGTATTGGAGCACTTGGAAGATTAATTATATATCTATTAAAGTATTAGATGAATCCTATTAATTCAGTATGGAAGCACATGAAGCCATCAAATCTACTCTGTGTATTTGATCCAGTCTGCATATATATGTACATTTATGTATATTTCACATAACATGAAGGTGTGGCATGAACTAAATTTAGGACATTCCATTTGAATGGATAATTTCTAAAACTAATATGAAAATATTAACAACTAAAATTATTGCTAGAAGCCTATGATTTAACATAGAATTTAAAAATGTACACTTACAGTCACAAAATTCAATCTTATTGCAGCTGATTTATGATGGAAAAGCAGACAAAGAAAGTTCAGCAGCAAATCTAAATTCAATATAGTAACTTTGTTCCATCTGTTTGTGTTCCAGGAGTATGCATCAACACAGGTTTTAATGACATTCCATAATATACTATGCTACTATCAGAGCTAATGATAAAAGACTCCACTTTCTCTTACTGGGAAAAGATGGGCATTTTTTCATTGAGCTACAAAAAGTAAATAAGGAAGGAAATTTGTAACAGTTTAGTTTTCAAGGGCTAAATTCAGTAATTCAGTCTGTGACACAGACACACACAAACATAGCTACTTCTTCAGCAGTGCAGAACCATTCATTTTGGCAGGAAAGAAAATGTTTTGGTTCTGATATGGTAGTACAATAGAGTAAAAAAAATACCCCAATAAAAACCCTGTGGAAACTGGTGACTGTCATATATATTTTACAGCACTGTAAAAGGAAATAGACATCGATTTTCTTCAGCATCCACTACAGTGAGGCTTTTCATGTTCTTCAATTTATTCATGTATAATGTCAAATTAAGCTGTCAGTATAGAATGATGTTGCATATTTAAGAAATGATATATAGCCTTTGGTATAACTTTACCTAAGACTTCCATGGATCTCGAATGCCTTAATTGAATATGAATATGTATGAACAACAACAATCTATGTATTCAGACAGCCTGTGTAGCAATTTTCGTGCCAAAATCTGAAATACACAGAAACAGTGAGCACTTCTAAATTTATCTTGGACAATCAATGATTGTCAGTCTACATTTGAACTCATTTGAACTTGGACTTCGAAAGCACGTTGACAAGCTAATAGAGACTAACAGACACGTATACGAGTAGTTTCTCCTACATTGACTCTTTCCCTGAGGTCCGAGATGTTCCCTTCTTTCCGATAGACGGCAAACTCGGGACTCTGCAGCACTGCCTCGGAGCGGGTCATCCAGCTGTGCAGCTCTGTGGTATCCGAGTCAAACCTGAGAGACACAAAGTGTAACAAGGCTTTCAGTTTCCACCAAGTTTCTGAAAACAGGATTGGCAGCAAACGTGGGTGTTTAAACAAGTGAATAAACAGCAATTTCTCTCAGCGAAAGACAGTTTTAAACTCCCATATCTCATCAGAGAGTTCATTAAACTATTTACTCTAAAATTTAGAAACATAGAAATACTTTCATTTTTAAGACCCCGATATGACAGCTGAACAGATACAATAATTTTCACAACAATTTTTTAAGCTAATGTTTTTGGAAGACGTGAAACAAATGTCTCAGTGAAGAGAGAGTACTACAAGTCCTGTTGGTTGAGCCGAGCATGTAATGCCTATCTGGCTGACCCAATGTAGCCTTCAAATCCGTGAGATTCCTGTCCCAGTTCGTGATGATGATATTATGAAGGAAATTCAAGCAGAAAACTTGATGAAAGAAGCTTTTTCTGATTAACTCAAATTTGTTATAGAATGTAATCACTAATCAACAAGTAAAGTATAATTTTCTACAGTTAAAGATTTAGAAATGAAAATTAAGATCCCCAACTCTCTGCACTTACTTTATTACTAGTTTTTACTCTACAGTCCTCTTTACTACAGTCTCTATTCTTTCATCAACTCCTTTGAAACTGATCTTAATTTTTGTTAACCACTCATAAGGAAATGTCTCAAAATGCAGATACTTAAATTAATAATGTCTATAAATTTCAAATTCTGATTCAGTGTCTACTGCAGATTTGAAAACAAGAAGCTTCAGACAATATTTTTTTCTCAGTTGTGCCACACTCTCTGCTTGATTGCATTTCTTTATTGCACTGTATGTTCTAATATTTATATCCCTTTTGCAGCTGACTTTCCTTCTGCAGCCATACAGTGAACACAAAAGAGCAGAAAGACCTGGGGGAAAAAATAATGAGCTGTATCCTTCAGTTTGCCTTGTGACTATAGGTTGTATCATTTGCATAAAACTGAAAATCTACTAAAAACAGTAACTTAAACAACAATTATACCCCTGGAGGAATTTAATTATTTTACAAAAATATACTTCATTTATACAAAGATTTATACTTCTAAAATACAAGGATGCAAAACCAGGTGCTACATAAATCTACATATACAGGAATGAAAAATGAATATAAGAAAGAGTTCTATGCTTGAGCTAATATTTATGCTTCCCTTTTTTTCCTTCTCCACTGTGATTTTTTGTATTCATAAATAATGAAAGCAAAAGAAAAAGAATCACACACTGCCTTAACCTCAGTCCAATATCCTATATTCAAATTATAAACTCTTAGGAATAATTTTGATAAAACAATTCCTGATAATACTATTTGAATACTCATTTAAGGAGAAAAAATGTGACTTTGAAGTAATGGAAGGTGCAGAAATCTTCAGTTTGATAAAGAAGCACAAATTCAGAGGCAAAAGACAAAATAAAATTCCCAGATGGTTCAAGGAATGTCTGTGCTGGTAAGAGATTCTAATCCCTAAATTTGAATTCCACAGTCAGTTAAGAGCTTCCTACTTCAGCTTTATTTCTGACCATTAAATTACTGCAATTCTTGAAATAAAATGTTATCCTCTGTTCTGCAAATAATAACTGCATATTTGATGATCACAAACCACCAGACATCTGATAGCAATGAAGACAAGTTTACCAGGCCTTGAGTACTAAAATTCCTTTACTGCAGGTAAAATTGTATTAGTTCTGGCATTTGTTCCATTCTGAAGCTGCAGGCAAGTAGGATTAGTGAGACCAACTGTCTGAAAAATAGCCTGCTCTTACCCTGGCACAGGATGGAAATTGACAGAGAAAAAATGTTTATCAGTGATCAATTATAAAAAAAAAAAGATTTAGCCCTTGCCTCTGAAACACCTGGAAGAAGTCTGGGAGCATTTGGGACAGTTTTGACAGTACAACAAATAAATTAGGAATACATCTCACGGCCCAGAGAGCCATCAGATGGTGGCAAGTATTAGACACAGATCTTTAAGGTCCCTTCCAACTGAAAGCATTCTATATAGTATGATATGATTCTCTGATATGACAAAGCTGATCTCACAAAGAAGATTGCTCTGTCACTTGCAGTTTCTTCTGGAGATAAATATAATTTCAGAAACAAAGCCTCCCATTCAAAATAGGGCAATAGAGAGGGGTGATAGAAAAGAATTAAAATACATAAAAATTAAGTCTAAGTAGCTTTTTGCAGTACATAAATATCTTTAAGATAAACACATTTTACCTAGTGTGAAAAAAAAAAAACCAACAAAACACTGTCATGTCATGTGTAAAAGGAGGAAACACTGGTAGAAATAGCAATTAATCATTCTGCTTTAGTGATTGTATACTTCCTTTCGGAGCACAGCTGCAGTTACAAATTATATTAGCTCTAGACTGATATCAAAGTATAAATAGAGTCTTTAAATTTCCTAGAAACAACAATACCTTTGACATAAAATAGCGCAAGACTACCATTGTGTCCCAACAAACTTCACCTCATGTAGAATTGGTAAAAATAGATCCATGGAAGATGCTAAACCAAAACTCACTTGAGAAATTACTCTAAATAACTACCTTAATTTAACGTGCACATTGGCATGCTCCCCACCTAAAAATTCAATTTGAAGGAGAGGATTTATTCTTCATGCAGCAGTCATGGTTTTGTTTTCCAGTCAGTCTTTTCTTCTCCTGTTCCACAAGAGATACTATTTTTACTGGTCCCACAGCCCTCTCTTTACAGGCTAGCACATGTCAGCTGAGTTCAAATGGAGACCTGTTTTTATTGTGAAATATAAACAAATTATCACCTGTTACTTAGTGATTTCCAGAATTTTTTTTATTAGATAGGGGACTTCTAGTAGGACTAGAGTATCCTGCTCTGGTGGGTATTTGGGTTGGAAATTCCATGCACAGAAAGAGAAAAATGTGATGCAATTAAGTTGTGAAATGCCTCAAAGGTGAGATTTATCATGTATTTAATATAGAAAAGGAAAGCCAAAACAAGGAGTCATTTTTAAACAAATAAATGATCATAGGGAATCTGAAGTGGACATACAGCTAAGGATGATCCAGAAAATCAGTCTGTGGAGAATTTTCCATGAAAAAGTGACTGGCATAGATTAAAAGTATGAAGACTGTTTTAAAATATGCTTAGAGTAAATAGATATACAAACAAATTCAGTGCTGTACAAGTTCATATAGGAAGACAAGGCATGAACTATCTTCCTGTCGTGGCCATCATGGTACATACTTTTGTCTCTAAACTGAATGAATTTCATCTTTAAAGTACATTAATTACTATGTTACTGCTATCACGGCCAGACGGTGGTTTCAATACTTTATTCTTTTAACAGACAGAAATTGCCTGACAATTTCCTTTGCTAATTTGTTTTTTTCTTTCTCCCCAAACAAAAATTACACTGGGCCTGTCACCACTGTGAATCTTGGGCAGACATAAAACCATTTGCCTACATATTGAGTTGGCAGGGAACAATACAACTTTGATCCAAGAACCACATTACTGAATTATTTCATTTCCATGTCTGGACTGAAATCCCCAGCTCACCAGAGGTCTTTCTCAGCTTGTAGCTCTTCTCTGCCTAGAATGTATCAAAGAAAAACTTTACGATAACATGGTGCCCATTGGAAGAATTATTCTGATCTAATTCCCTGCTGTCTTCCTCCTCTGTATTTGTAGCTGATGAGCCATTAGTTGATAAATAGACTTGTTCTTATCTTCTAATTCAACAGCCAAAGTATCCAAACAAATATTTTTACCCTCCTACTTTTGTTTAGTTTCGTTGTCAAACAATTTTATTTCATTTTGGAATGATGTTTTGACCCTCCCTCTACACTTGTGACACTATTCAGTTTAGCCTCCTCCTCATGATGACCAGTTCATTTCTGTAATGCACACCAAGGAATGAAAATAAATACTAAATCAATCCCAAGTGTGTATCTCCAACAGAAACTTCACGAGTACCATTAGGTACAGAGTACTTTTAAACCCAGTCATCACAGCCTCCAGCAAGTGCTGACAGGCAACAACACTCCTATAATACTGCAGGTAATTTCAGGTGCTAAACGTAAAGAATATAAATTCTCTGTTTATTTTTCACTAATCTACTGCTCACCTCACAAAAAGGATAAAGGGTTAAAAGCAGTAGCCATTAAGAAGTGTCCATGTTTACAGACCTCAACATATCCATACTTCTTACACTCCAAATGAAAATATTTATTAATTATTCCCCCTGTAAGCAACAGAAAACTATTCTTTTGTGTCTCACTCACCTTTTCCTTTCCTCTGGAATTGGCTACAGACATACTGAAATCAAAAACCACCAAGAAAATTGAATATTTGAATGTCTTCTTTTTGGATTCGTTACTATCATTAGATAACAGTACCAGAGCAAAAGCTGCATTTCTGTAAGAGAACAGCAGTCAAACAACCCAGTGGAGGGGCTGCAGAAGTGTTAAACAATCACAATTTAGTCCTGACTACTGTAATTCATTGCACAGAAAGGGGATATCTGAAACAATAGCTACCAAAAGCACCACTATAAACTCATTAATTTTTTTCCCTTGATATATTTTTTTCTACAAAAATTCAGACTTTTCTAAATAATGAATCACTGGAATCCCAAATATAATAATTTTCGAAAGAGTGATGTCTTCTCTCTTTTCAAAAAGTTCATTTAACAGCTTTAAATGAAAAAAACCACTAGATGGAGCAACTATCCTGTTTTAACACACCTTGTTCTTCAAAGGGCATCAAGTCTCTTTCAAATCTTCAGATTAACATTATACCAATAACAATGTTATGACAAGTAGACCTTCCTTGGAAACATTAAGAAGCATGTAAAAAGCTATTTGCCAAATCACAAAGGAAGTTATCTTTGGACATTAGTGAAGCACATTATTATTAAAAATATATTTAAATTAAATACTAACCAACTCTTATCTGCCATTTAACAACTTAGCATGATCAGAGTAATTTTCAGATTTTTCTATGATATGCAACTGACCTGTTTTTCGCAGAATATGTAAATACCATGAAAATAAATGTTACCTTGCATCCCCTTCTCCCATTTACAAGTTGCTTTTTATACTATAACCTCAGCTGTGTTACATTTATCTCTAGCCCTAATGCCTAATACATACTTTTCAAGATCTTATTATACAGCTCCAAGTATTTTATCTTTCTCAGTTTCAAATTGATTCCTTTGGGAAAAGGAGTTTTTCTTTGACTAGTAACAGAACTTAACTCGCCTGAATTATTCTGACATTGTGAAGCATTACTTCTGAAGCAGTTTTAGATTTTTGGAGGGAGAATGGAGGGGGAAGAAATAAAAAAAAAATGTAATCCGGTTTTTATCTCTGCTTTCCACCACTTATGGCAAAAAATTGTTTTAAGGGGCAAGAAAAAATCAACAACTTCCTTCCCATGCATTCATGCCACAGTGAATAAAAGCAATGGAAATGTGAAAATTCAGTCCTGTGGATGTTTTTGGTCTACAAATCAAATTGCTTCTTCTCAGTTTCTTCAGTTTAAATAGAAATTTTTATAGTTTCAATCCTGACAAAACACTTGGAAATATAAAAGTAAAACACATTCTAGAAAGTTTGATGCTTCAATCTTAGCCATCCATTTTTTTTTCTCCTCAGCTTAGTAACTGTAGGCTGTACTCTCACACAGTACACTAACACAATACTCACTGAGTAGCCAAAATACTCTTTCTTCCTCCTTAGAGAGGTTTCTAGTATCTCTAAACCATTTAGTTCACAGCAAAGCAAATCTGGAGCACAAATCTTTCCAAACATGGCAAGGGAGCTTGATGCATTCATTTCAAGTATACTCCTTTACAGAAACAATGCCGACTAAAGCCTGAGAACAGGTGAAAGGAGCTGGCAAAACCTGGGAGCACCATTCATCACCTCAAAAAGGCCTCAAGCCCCACTATGTCCTTCCCTCCCAGGCCCCAAAATATCAAACAAGAGCATGCAGTGTGTGGTACTGCGGCTGCAGAAAGCAGCCAACACAGTCTGGTTATTCACCTTTGGAAGCTTCTGACAAGCCTTCAGTAATTGCTAGGGGTTTTTTTATCAAACCAAAACTAAAGAGTACATCACTATAAACTATTAGTCATTAAGGGCTCAGGGAAAATTTTGGTTTTAAATACACGCAATATAGAACCACATAGGACAAGTAGGCTGAGAACCTCCATTCTTTTAGTTTATTTAAAAAAGTCAAAAGGCAAGCAGCACTATATTTATCCTTGGGTGCAGCTACAACTGAATAGAAACAAAAAACCCTGAAAGATCTTGTGGCCAACAATGCACCCAGAAAATAAATTACTGGCTGTTTGGGAATATAATGCTTTTTTCTCCCATCAAAAAAAAACCACCATAGATCAAAAAGGTTTTTAGTCACCACTGAACAAAGATATTGTAACTGAGAGCCTCAATTTTAAGATGAGCTTTCTTCTTCCATTATTAAGCTTATATTTAGTACAAATTTATATTTTCTTCTCTTTGAGAAAGACAACAGCATACTATAATATATGTTTGTTTGCAAGACTGCATTTTTACATACTAATTAAAAACAGTCACAAAAACTGTTATTCTAAGCTGAAACTTACTCCCCAAAGTTTACTCTCAAAGTGTTTTTCCAAAGCTATTTGTTGACTGGTCCTCCCACTCTGGAACATCCACTTGGACTTTCTAGAGACGAAAGGTACAGAAATTGTGGGGTTTGTTTTTTTTTTGTTTTTTCCTTTGTTCAGTTAGAAATGCCAAAAAGTATATCTGAATGGAGAAACATTGCCTTCAGATAATAGAACCATCATTCATCCTGCTGCACAGCTGTGGACGTTGCCAGCGTTTACTTTGGACATTGCCATAATGCAGGTCCACTGACAGGTGTAAGAGTCACACTGGACTAGTTCTCATGTGCTGGTGCAATTGCATTGTTAAAGCAAATCTAGTAATTTCGGCACACCAAAAAATACTTAGAGCACATTAAAGTGTGTTAAACGATTAACTCAATTTTTCCTTGTAAAAGTCAGATTTCTCTCCTAGCAGATCAAAATAGAAGTCTTACCTGTGCAGAAATGAAAGGACTCTCATTTTAAATATCTAAAAGAAATCACAACTTATTCAATTATCTAAACTCATCCCAGGCAAAGACTGAGAACTAAAGATTGTTCCACCCTGACTCTTATCCAAAAGTTACACAGAAATTATATGGTGAATGCACACGTTTTAGATAGCACTAAAACAAATCAAAAACTCTTGAAACCTAGTATGCATGGTAAAAAATCATTAACACTCTGTAAATTTGGTAGCAGATCTACCAGTAATATATCTGCAAGCAATCCTAGTCTCAAAGTTGATAATATATCCTACTTTCTGTACAAGCATCAATCAGATTTATATATAAACTTTTTAGTTGTAGTGCTTTAGACACTACTTTAGACAGACATCAGCTAAAACACTCTAGTAACACATAATTATCAGCTTCTATAAACCAAGGTAGTTTGGAACAAAAACAATTCCCATAATCCAGCTAATTCATGCCCTCAGGCAGTTTCCTTGCATGGTGACTATGAAGTCTGTATTCTGCTGTACCCTGCCAAGTTTACTTTCAGTATTAAGACAAATTAAACTATGAGCAAGAAGGAAAATACATGCTAACAGTAAAAATATAGTAGCTGGGAAAGGAAATTCTACTGCCAATTGGTCTCCAGTTTTATAATGATGCATATAGTAACAATTTTCTTGAAGAATTAAAAGAGTAGGTTTAAAAAAAATCATCCTACTTCATTTAGTTTTAACTAAGATAATGCTTTCTTTTACAGCAGTGGTCTTACACTTCGCATCCTTATGAAGTAAGATCATCCCTAAAACATTCAGTTTGGAAATAAAAAAGTGAAAAGTTTTAAAATAGAAATTATTTAGATACTTAAAAACTCTAGGGATATTTCCATTCTTAATTTTCCAGTTTCAAAATAAAGCACATCACTATTTTCATGATAGGGACATGCTGCAATAAAGGTTTGCTGTGGTATATAAGCCAACAGGGCCTCGATCTTGTTTCATATCTTTGCACATTAATACTGAAACATCTACCGGAACGCTAAGGCTTATAACTCCTGATATGTAAAAACAATGCCATCTAAAAATTCCTTCAACAAATTCAGGAATTACAAGTCTGCTGATATTCATCGCTGTGCGTTATTGTGAGTGCTTGGGAATATATTAGCAAAGTATAACTCTCACTATGATTTAATGGTAACCTAGGACATGGGGAAAAAAAGATTTCAAATGAGGACTTTGGAGATAGATTCAACTCATTCAAATTTAGCTAAAAAATTTATTTAGACTAAACACTTTCCATAGAAATAGTTATCCAATTTAACAAAAAGGGGGAGAATCACTCTTCTTACATCACCCCTAAATAATGATGCTGAACTAGAAATCTTACTTTTAGAATGGTTAAACACAGGTATGATGACTATATATAAAAAGTATTTTTTCAATAACATAAAGCTTAAGTTAAAAAGAAGTCAGGTTTCTCCTATTCTTGCTATATTTCATTCTTCTTAATAAGTGAAACTGTTTTACAAGAAAATACTTGTCCTGGTAAACACATTGAACTAAAAAAAGATATTGTCTATAGAAATGAGACACTGAATGCAGTTTCATGTCCCTTTCGGTCCTTGAATATATTACCTTAGAATTCATGTTTATCTGAATATCAAAACACATTTCCCAAACAAATGTTACAATGAATGTTTGAAATCTACCTTCTTAGCACCTCAATTAGAAACTTAGTGCTTGAGGCAATTCTGCTTAAACATATCAGAAATTTTTCTCCTGACTTTAACTAGTGTTCAGCATTAGTCTAAAATCCCTTGCCACTTGTACTTGAGTTACACAGGAAAAAAATCTGAAAGAAATAATAATGCATGTTTCACCAAATATTAACTGCCTCTGCAGAACTGCTATTTTTACTCCTGACCCATAAACCCAGAAGAATACAATGAACTTTAGAAACCAGCAATACCTGCATTATTAGAATTTTAACTACTACAAAATTCTTAAAGAATACAAAAGTCTTAGAATTAATGGAATGTTTCTTGCCCATCACGTTTCAAGACCATAGTCAAAGGACCCCCACGATGCCATACACAGGGACATCAATTGACTACAATTACTATGCAATGGTATTGATGTAATCATTAACATTCTATACTGCTAAATAGGTGGAATAGAAGCACAACATAATCCATAACTCATACTGAGTAAAGAAAGAGAATTATCAGCTGGTACCCTAATAGAGAAAGAAATGTAATTTTAAGCTCAAAATAGCATACAGAAAAATACTGCAGTCAAATGACTATTTTTGCGTTTTCATCCAGACTCTATCAGTATTCTCTCTCTGTCTCTTGATGATTCTCACCTCTTCCTAATTTCTGAATCCACAAGGAGTTGCCTTTTTTTGTGGGGTGGAGGTGGTGGGAGTTCCTCTTTAGCATGCTTAACCAGGATTTGCTCTCTTGTGGTCACCATAGTTACAGTTTCCATCACAGTTGTCTGTGTTAGTGATGTCTGAGCCGTAGTGACAGCCTGCGAAATCTGTGAGAAGTACAAAAACAGAGGTCATACATTGTTTGAAAGACTTCAGTAAAGATTGTTTGGAGGAGCAATAGAAAACAATGAGAAGTTGCTCTCATCTGATCATAGGCTGACCTTCAGAAAAAAACAACATTATACACAACTCAAGCCAGCTTGTTTTATCTGACTCACGCTGTGTGAATATCTGCAAAAGCCAGTATCAAAATCAGAAAGGATTCTAATGAACTTATAGCTCCCTGTAATCTATGAAGAATGAAGAAAAGAAATGAATGGAATTGAATGATAGCAAATATATAAAGTGTTAATATGACTAAATAATAATTTCAGACTGCCCCTGGTCTGAAAATTTGCTCCTTGAGAGGTGATGAAGCCATGAAAATAGCACTAAATTACCAATTATTAGCCTTACCATTTATAAAAATTTCAAATAGAATGTAATTCACCATAACCAACTTGCATGAAAGGGCAGTTAACTTCCTGGCTGGAAATCTTAGATTAGAACATATGCACTAGACGGCAAACTAATTTGCATCAGTTTTATTCCATAATTAAAAAACAATATTAAGGGGTCACACCAGATACTAATACCCATGGCAGGTAACACTGTAAACACTACCAATCTAATGCAGTTAGCTTTGCCCCAGTAATATGAAAAAACCCCTTTGTATAGCCCAGCTGCATTAAAAAAAGAATGATGAGAAATATTTTTTGCTCATATTTGTTTGTACACTGCTTATGCATGTACTGCCCATTTATACTTTTTTCCATATAGCACCAAACTAGAAACTTCCGACTCAGATGTGGGCAGCTGTTCTTAAATCCCTTAACTCATGAGAAATAGGTCACTTCTTTTTTTTGATTCTGTCAGATGATGGCTCATTTGTCAAAATGCTCTAGTTACAGTTCCAATGTCCAGCTCACAGTTTAAGGGCAGTGAAATGGAAAATAAAAGAAAGAATTTATACCAGGAGTAGAAAAAGTTCTGTACCAGAGAAGCCCTGCTTCTTTGTTTTTGCTAATAAGCAAGAATTAGAGTTTCCAATTCAACAACAGAAATTCCATTATCTAAACATCCATGAAACTATAAACACATACATAAATTATCTATTACTTTTTGCATCAGAAATGCAGTAAGAGAATTAATTCAGCTTAGTTACTGAGACATGAGTGCTTCTATAAACAATGAAGAGGTAAACAGGTCTAACACCTTTCCCACAATGCTTTCTTGCATTGAAAAAGATAATAGAATGACCAGGAAAGGGAAATACTGTTAGCAAGCAGCCTCTTCCCAGCAGGCAACATCAATAAAGCTAAGAAACCTGAAAAAGAATCCCAACAAATTCCTGCCAACTTTGCTGAATTCTTCACATTGTCTTCTGTGCAAAAGTCTTCCTGTTCTTAGTCCAGGCTGCCAGTGGAAGTGATGAGTAGGGAAGTGCTTTACCACTGTAAATTGTCCGTATTACATAGAGCACCTAAACCCATGCTGTGCTTCCACCTCTAGAAAGAGGCAGTAGTCTAGATTTTAGAGCAGACTCTGGACTACTCAGAAGACTACGGAATTTAGATTCAGAGCTAAATTTAAAAAAAAATATATATTGATTAATTATGTCAATTGAATAAACCCCTTGTGACCTGCAGGGATTTAGCAAATGTATGAACTACAAAATTCTTTAGAAGAGAAAAAGACCCAGCTGACTTTTAATCTCTACAGCTTTATGTAGTAACACTCTTGTTTTAGTTCTCTCAACAAGATGTATTGATTTTAATTTTTTTTCTTACAGAAATCATGATAATATAAAGTCAGCATTTCCATATATTTTTTGAAACTTTATACAGCATTCTTTTCCATTTTATTTTAATTAATTAGGGGGCAGATGGAAAAGCAAGTTAAAGTTTCTGATGTCTAGAGTTCTGTGAAATTTAAGGATAGAACCTGACGTCGTCTTTCCCTGAGCTGACTATACATAAGAACAAAAAGAATTTCTTGCCTATTGTATAATTTTAGGTACAGTCTCTCTGTCTCTCTTTCCTCTTCTCATAAAATTCTTATTACAGAGTTTTTTATCCAAAAATCAATGATAGGATGATGTTTTGGACACCCAGGGTCCTATCCTGCCATGTTTTCATTAGCTAATCAATACCAGGGCAGAGTTTCCAGTGAAGAAGATGTAACACAGAATAAACCACAGCTAGGACACTGTAGGAATCATCTGCAGCATAATACCAATTACACAGGAGTAGCAGCTTCAGCTGGAGGTGGGGAACTGCTCTTCCAGAGCTGGCAGTGCAGCTACTGCTCAGAGCAGTCAAGTCACGACGCTCTGGGGGTAATGATTTGTATGTCAAAACAGAAAAAAAGTATTTTTCATGCTTAATCAACAGGAGTGGAGATTAAACACTATGTGCTTCAAAAGGAGAATGGAGATGTGAATCTAAAGTTCATAACTATTTCAACTAGAGACAGGGTAAGACTAAAAGGTAGATTACAGTCTTGCTCTGCAAGATGAAACTGGTTAATGTTTAAACTGCATACACTTTAGTGTGTAAAGGACAATCGTTAAAAATATTAGAAGTACAAAAAGTAAATAACTTTTATTGGCTTACCTGGGGAAAAAAAAAAAAAAAAAAAAAAAAAANAAGAGGGGAAAAAACCCGAAAAACCCCAAACCAAAAAACCCCACCAAGACACCTTTTTAATCACCAAAGTGGTGTGTTTCATGTATTATTCAAAGATAGTCCAAATAATAACTGTGTATTTTCTTCATCCCTCTCAGTCCCTGAATAGCAAATGTGATTCTGAGAAGGGGCAGTATAGACTAGGGCTTTAACCCACTAAAATATCATATGGAAAGTGCTAAGGTGACTCACAAGGCTGCACATTAAAAGGCTTTCAAAATACAATGCTTGCCAGTAGTTTCACATCAAATTCATCTTAGAAACATGTTAAAACTCATCTCTTTTCCAAGTTCATCTTAGAAACATGTTAAAACTCATCTCTTTTCAGAGTAGAAAAATTCAAATCTTTTTCATCATCCATAGGCAAACATATGTACAACGTGTGTATAGCACTTCAGTAGTTTTATGTCATTTTATTTCTCATTTATACAGCAGCCTTCCTTTAATGCCAACATTTATTACTGTCTTTGGAAGTGCCCTCTGTCCTGATAAACTCATAATTTTCCTTTACATTCCCTTTTGGAGCTGTCATATGTTCTTTGATGAAATTTATCTCTCTGACTGGGGAAGTTCAGATGAGGAATGGTGTTTTCTTTAGTTTGGAAAGATTTTCAGTACAATTTAGAGGAGCATAATGAACTCAGCAAAGCTGGGTTTAGAGTTTCTGGAAGCTACGCATCTAGCCTAAACAAGCTGTCCTTGTCCTTGAATCCACTGTGTGGTCAGTGAAGGAAAGCTGACATTTTCATGATGAGGACAAACTGCTTTTTAGAGGTATTTCTCTCTCACACACACCCTTGCCATCCAGTCATTTGTAGCAGAAGCTTCATCCATGTGTTCTGATTAGATGCTTGAATTCAAGAGCAATTAATTCAAAATCCAGTGTTGGAGGACTCACATTCTCCTTTCCGCACTTTTCCTTTGGGATTTATAACTACTTTATATGTCTAGTTGGAGAATCATCTTTGAATCAAGCCGGAGGTTGTCTCTTCCATTTAATTTATTATTTTGTTAACAATTTAATCATTTAGTGACGCTTTATTAAGAGAAAAGGGGAAATAACTAAGGACAAAAATGTAATTATGAAGGTACTATGAAAATTATTAATCATAGAATCCTTTAGGTTGGAAAAGACATTTAAGATCATTGAGTTTAAGTATTGAGCTAGCTCTGCCAAGCCCATCACTAAACCATGTAAAGTTAATTTTGAAGGCAATACCTAAGCTTGATGAATAAAATGTGCATTTCTGATAGATTTTAGTGAAAAATATTCAATTTTTCACCCTCTTCAAAGTCTCCTCCTCCCCAGCTCATGATTAGAGAGCATAATGAGATCTTGTAAAGGCCTTTTTTCTTTGCAGTGTAAACACAAAAATGAGCTCTGCAATGAGTATTTGTAAAACCCCAGTAATACTGTCTGCCCTGCCTAGAGAGATACACATGGGGACAAGTAAATCATCAGTATTTCACAGAAGATATGTCTGAACAGTGTAACAGTGCCTTAGAAACAGGCCCTACAGCCAGCACTGACTGTGCAGTGTTTCCAGAAGGAGTAGCAATATCCCCATGACAATAAATCACCTCTGTCCCAAGCAGAGCAGCTTGGAGGAACAGCTTATCCACTGAAGTGTTCTGCTATGATAGGACAGCTACACTGTTTTTGGAACCCAAAGCATCTCCCAGCTGTGCTGATCTATGTTTAAACCATCAGGACCGCTCACTTCATTTTCTGTAATCTAAGTTCCATTTTCAAAGCTAGTATCTGCCTATAGGAGTGATCACCAATCTCAACAGCTCTTGAACTATCTGGAGTGACTTACTAACTCCCTCAAATCAAGTGACCCTAGCCATCCCAAGTTCAAAAATGAATCTCTGGAATTTTCCTCTGCTTTGAAACAAGAGGTTTTCTGCAACAAATATGCTATAACTAAATCCTATTTTCAACTCCTAAATGCTGTGTATATTGTCTGGTTTTGCTTTCTCTTACTAAGTGAAATTGTGCCCTTCCCCCATTTTCTTTCTTTCTATTCTCCTAAACTGATTTTTTTCAACTTCAGCTGATTTTTCTAACTATCAGAGAGCAAACTAAAATATTAAGGTATGAGTTGAAAGCAAGGTTATTTAGAGGGATTCAGATCACTACATGAAGTACAGCAGCTTTTATTTTGTTACCCAGACATAGTTTGGATGAAGTGTTATTACAGAGCAACAAAAAAGGGCAGCATGTTCAAGGGAATTGAATCAAACTGACCAGAACTGTGAGAGACCTGTATGGACAGGACAGAGGATTCTGCTGTAACAGTCTGCTCTGCCCTGCCTAAATAAAAAGCCTAATCTCCATTTCCATTTTATCAGTTATACAATGAGAGCACAGAAATAACCCAATATTAGTGAGAAAATGGAATGGAAAAAATGGAGCTGATTTGGGTTTAAATCCAGTAAGAAAGAGATGCTAATAAGATGTCTAGGCAAAATAATTGGATATGGGTTTGAGTACTACACCAAAAAGCTGAATTTTGTTATCTGGATTAAAACCTCAATTTCTTTTTTTAATATCTACAGTTAACAGAAAGTGGTCAAAATAATAGCAGGTTGTATTTTTTCATTGTCACTTTGGTTACAGGTATAGATTGGTTTTATTTTTCCAATTTTTTTTCTCTTTTTTGTAGCCTCTCTTTTTAATCTGTAAATCAGCATATCATATTGCAAAACAGCAATCAATTATAAACTTTTACTGTTAAAAAAAAAATTCACTTAAACTAGCAGACAGTTCTGGCACTAATTTCAGACTACATGTTATTTCAAAGTGACAGCTATAAAAAAGTGTGTTATTATAGGTTAAAAATAAATTAACTGGAAAGGTATTTTCATTACGGTTTGTATCATCTCTAAAAACATAGTTAACAACCCAAGAGAGTAATCAACACTATAACGAGAGATTAAAAACTAAAGAGAGAAATAAAATTCTGGAAAGTTATATTACAATTGTATTATGCTGTCCTAAAAAGAAAATACGTCTTAAGCAATCATGCAAGGGAAAAAATTAAAACAAGATGACAAACAGCACCAAAACTACTTTAAGCATTTGATTGTCAAATGATCTGATTGTCACAAACTGATAAAACTGGTTTTCACAAACCTGTTTTGAATTGGTCTCCACCTTCTGCACAAGGCTTTCCCAGCGCTGGGCAAAATTTTCAAGACGACTTTCCAGCTTTTGAGCCACTGCTTTATTTTTCACAGCTATGAGGAGATCTTGGCTGAGCAACTTCAGCTTACTCATCATTTGCCTTTTCATTTCTAGATCTCCTTTTAGGATCTGTTAAACAAAGTAACAGAAGGAAGAACACACATTCATACACAAAAAACATCAAAGCAAAACACTCACAAAAAAGACATCCAACAAACTTAGAACAAAAATCATGAGAAGAGCATGATGAAGAGCTGAAAATGGGTAATAATTCCATGATGTTTTTACCATAAAAACTGCTGGCAGACTTTACATAGTGGAATGGACACACTGCACTTTGCAAGGCAACATAACATGGCAGGTGGAGCAACTCCAAACCCCGCAGCAGGCTTCAGGTGGTGACATGAATCAAAAATCTAACAGCTGTGTTATAGGAATAACCTTAAAACTGCACTAATGTTAACAACTATATCAACATGTAAAGCAATCTGTCTTTAAAGTTTCAGTGTACTTTGTTATACATTGCACATTAAAAAAAAAGTTTCCTAGAAAAATCATATTTGATCCGAAACCAGGATTAAAACATATAAACAAAAAAAACCAACCCCCCAACAAACAAAGAACCCAAACAAAAAACCCCACCACAAACAAAAACAAACAAACAGAAAACCAAACAAACAAAATAAAACTGCCAAGGGACCTTGAAATTCCTGAGATCTATACATGCAAACCTGCCTATGAAACAGGCTATTCACAAATCCAAGGATCACCCATAGCTTCAGTTCTTACCTGGGTTTACTTCTTAAAGCCTTAACTGTTTTACTCCACTGATTTCCGTTCCTTAAACATTCATTCTCTACACCCTAATCCTGCTACCCATGGCCAAATTTTGAACTCTATATGCAGTTGTGGATTGCATTCTAATTCCCAAGGCATGAAAGGGATAATCGTCAGACAAGTGCTTAGACAACAGAATTTAGTCCACATATACTTTTCTACAACTATATAATTCAAAACTGTAATTAAAAATACAACTCAGCAAAACAAAGATTCATTGTCTTTGTAATCAGTACACTTTCTAATCAGATTTGATTTGAAACATCATAATTACTTATGGTAGGTACAGTTATTATCAAAATTTAAATTGATACATCCCTGAGAAGTAGAAGCTAACTTCTACTGTTGAAGAATCTGTTTTCAGAGTAGTAGGAGATCTAACAGATGGAGGAAAGTAGATGTAAACCGGTTTAGCATGTTAAATTTCAAGCACTGCTATATTTGACCTTTTTTTACGCCTACAGTGTCAGAAAAAGCTCATGTGGAAGCCACCATATACACTGACTGGAATAATAAAGAATGTTATCCTGTGAAACATTAGTTAGTTCTGAAGGGCAGCGTTTGATTTCCAACCACCCCAGCTCACAACACCAGCGAGTTCAGCCTCAATCCTGGAGCACAAGTGGGATGTGAAACACAAAGAGAAGGATGCTAAAAATTTCTCTCAGAGATACTGCTCACCACCACTTAATATGCTTTTGTGATAGCTGCAGTCAATTTGGAAAACTATACTGGGAGATTCTGTTTTCACATTTCTTCATTAAAAACCTGTCAGTGTGCCACAATAAACAAAAATATGCTCTGGGGTTTTCTCCAGTACAAGAATAGACCGAAAATAATAATAGCAACTGCAAAATACGTAATTTGCCAATTTGGAAGACAAGACATTGTAGTTTGCTTTATGAAATTAATTATCAAATATATCAGTCATAACTTCTGTCAAGTACATACTGTAAGCCCAGATATTTGAATGTTATGAAGTGATTTCCCTATTTTTGGTAATGTGGTTCTATTTTGGGGGGTTTAAGTTTTTAATTCTTGCTTTTTTCTTTTCCTTAAAGATCAAAACTTACTTATATACTTATACTATAATAGTCTAACCACCAAAAGCCACTGTAAAGTAGGTTTTCAGCTGTGAAGAAATTTATTCCAGTAAAAATTCATGTAATATCTAACTTATTTTCTACAGATTAAAAGAAAAAAAAATAGGTAGAGCAAGAAAAGATTTAAGTCTATATTAAGGGAACATATACTATAAATATGTATACTATAAATATAAATACCTTTGCAATAGCTCTCAGTACTTTTTCCAAAAGAAAAAAAGAAATATGACAACTTCATTCTACAGACTACAAAATGTAGGCCTAGGACATGAAAAGAATCTATCAAGCCTGTGCCATACATGGCACCAAAATTTCACCTCAGTTCTACATTCTCAGTGCATCACATCTTCCAGTTCAGTCCATGCTCTGTTTCACCCTGCATCTTTTTTAAGAATTAGAGACAATTACACTGTCAGTGAACAAATGGTAGGTGGAAAATTTAAAAAAAACCCCAAAAAACAGTTGTTTTGAGGAACTATTTTAGTAATTGGAGCAACTACCTGCTAAACAGTTTCTCTGACCTTTAAACTAGGAAGATCCCAGAAGAGAATTAATGACAAGATAAATTTTCACATACAAATACTGAATAAATCCTCTGAAATAAACTGCAGTCTGTGGAGGACTCCACACCAGAAAAGGCAGATGAGCTCTGATGGAAATTGTGACCCTGTGAAGAGCCCACACTGGAGCAGGCTCCCATCTCTGGACATTAATGTGATATAAAAGTCAAGTTTTCTTTCTGTGAACAGCATCTCAACAGACTTATTTCACTTTGGTCACTTTAGAATGTTTAGGGCCGTGTAGGAGGGTTGTAGAACTTCAAATCAACAGTCACAACTCTAAACGGTTTAATAAATTACCTTCAGAAATTTCCTTTGGGCTTAAGAGTTTAGCTAAAGTACACAACCTTTATCTGGCTACGTTCTACATGTAAGAGAGGCAGAAAACATAAGCTGGAAGCTCTTACACCGTATTAGAATATCAAACCTAAAATTCTTAGGGTCTAACAGGAACTTAAGATCTAACAGGAACAGAATTAATGCTGTAATTTCTAGCTGGAAATGACAGGATAACTGAGGGACCAAGCTGTCATATTTTTAAGAATATAAACATTTTTATACTAAGTGAAAAAATATATTTTTATTCCTTCACAGACTCATTTTTGCCATTCAGGCCTAATTTTAAGAGTGATTCTTGGTGACACCTTCTCCTCTGCTACATTCAAACACATGTTTAGAGTCCAAAATAAAATACACCAAAAGACATGACATGCATGTCAGGGTCAGGACAGCATGATCCCATTTTTCCCTATTTCTAAAAGCCAGTTCAAGAGAAGGAGACTGTATTTCCTGCAAAAAGATTTCATGTGGCTGATGTATTAATACAAATTCCCGAAGGTTCAGACAAGATTAAAATAGTAAATTGGCATACACAAAACTTCTGGCAATTTGGCATTGTGTGAATGTCAAAGCACAGCTTCAATGGAATTTGGAAACAACTGCTACTAGGTCTAAAACCTGATAGAGGAATTCCAGAAGTAAAAGCTATCTTTCTGCTGCAAATCAAAGACACTAAAGAGGCAGTGTTCTTATACCATACAGCCAATATTTAAATACCTAACTATTGCAATATGAATCATGTTTCTAAAAAGATCAAAGTTATTCAAGTGTAAAAAAGATTAAGTTGCAATTAAAAAACTCCACCTGCTCTGTTAAGGATGACATGACTCTTGTTGAGGTTCAGGGCAATGGAAAAATCACTTTATTTACTATTTTATGTTGTTCACTCAGTTTCCTGAAAGACCACAATTATTTCATGACAATAATGCTTAACAACTTAAACTGGCAGCATAATTTAAACATAATTCCAACTTCATAAGACTTTATTAATGAACCTTATGAAAATACTATGAAAATGTTTCCTTCTTAACATCATATTTTTAAGAAATTCTGAAAGATATCCAAACTGGTCCTATGTTTAACACTTGCAAACCATTAATAGCCTGCTACTTCACATTTTGTAACAAATATTTCAACCTCCTGTGCCTATGTCCTCTAGCCACCTTCTGAAATCCAGAAGTACAAATTACTTTAATAAATTTGAATTTCCTGTAATACACTTTTCTTCATGAAGGTGCTCTAAAGTGTCCTGAGTTTTCTCTAATCCATTATGTGCTAAAAGCCTGGCTTGAAGTCAACTTCATGACTGCTCACACGTTAGATTGCTAGAATTTCCAAGAAGTATATACACTGAGGCAAATACATGTTTTCCTTCCTCTACAAAGAAATTGACTTAACCCTAAGTAATCTTTAATCAAAATCCAAATCTGTACTTCTAAATGCATATTTTTATTAACCCCTAAGGAGCTGCAGAAGGAAAGAGAAGAGAGAGGAGAAAAACCTATCTATGTGAGTGTAATAATTACAATGTCTCGAGATTATGCTAAAAATCAAACTTTTGATTCTTCCATTAACAACTGAGTCATTCTATGAACCAAAGGAACATCTACCAATAATTCTGGACCAGCTACAATGGAATTAAACCGTAAGTCTGTAAGCTTTTCGGGTTTTTTTAGCTTTATACATTGGTATACGTGAGGATAAAACAGAGTAAATTTTAGAAACATCAGTTACTTAAACCTCAGAAACATCATGGTATTTTTATCGACCCAGAGCCTGAATGTTTCTACTTTTAACACAGAATGATGAGAAGAACATAAATCCTAAATTAAATTAGTTTTTAAAAATCTAAGTTAAGCCTTAGATATACATAACCAAGATATGTATATCCAGTAATAAATAATTAATGAATAATGTTTAATTATTAATTGTATGTAATTATATTTATTACTTAATAATAGCTTATTATAATGAAGAACTTTTCATTACAGACAAGATTATCAATTTTGTTCCTAATAAAGCAATAATTTACCTACTTTAACCGAAGCATGGACATGATTGTTTCCTTTCGTCTAAATGCACAGACAGTCATGATTACATACAGAAATAGCACATACCATATCATTTTCTGTACAGACGTCCTACTGCTGTAAAGCCACTGGCAAGTCTAGGCTGCCACAAGTTTCTCACCACTACAGGCACAGCCAGACCTAAATTCCCTCCATAAAGACCAAGCACGGTGAAGCATTTGCTGATGAGTGAGGTGGAGGACGCGGTGAAAAGGGTGCATCTTGTGCATGTAACTACATTTATGATGCTGAGGTAATACTCAGCTGAAAGTAATACTAATTTCAACATTTCATAACTTCTGAGCCTTTAGCTTTTTGAAGCTCAAGGAATGTATGACGGGGTTTGCTGTATGATAAGTATTTATTCGTATGCATTTGCCTTTGTACAGATGTATATATACTCAGTCTCACACACAGTACCCGCACATACACTATCAACAAAGAAACTTTCACTATAAAAGAAAACATATTTTTAAGACACCCCAAATCTATTTTAATTCATGAGCTTTTGACTGAATATGCAACCAATAAAAACTCCTGTATGGACTCGTTCCTCTATCAGCAAGGCTGTGGACCAACTTATTCCGTTCACAGGAGGCAATGCCCAGTCCCAAAGCATCAAACAGATGTTCCGTTAAAACATATGGTCTGAGAGTAGGGTAAAGCCATGTGCATTCAGACTCAGATTAAGGAAGCTGAACATAAAATAGAAGAATGAAAAAATACATACAGCTAATTTGCTTAGATTGGTCAGCATTTCATTTTGATCTCCAAAGCCAGTCATATGAATTTTGCTCACAGCATCCTCTTTCTCAGTAAGCCATGCATCAAAAAGGCACTGGAATAGAATTGGAGACAAAAAAAATTCATTCAGGCCTTTCCTACATATATTATACTTTATTATATTTCCTACAATATTTTGAAGAACATTCCAATCTATAACTTAAAAAGCTACTCACCTGCTCTTCTGCAAAATGCTGCCATTTACGAAGAATATCTTGCAGAAGGACCCATCGCTCTTCTGTCCATCTACAGATGGCTGCCCACCGTTTTCCAAAGTGCTGGAGAGAAAGAAACACAAAAGAGAGTTTTGTATTTGTTTACTTTCTTCTTCTTAAGCAAGGAAAGCTGTTTTCCCTATGGCATTTCAAATTTTTTATGGAAACATTTTCCTAATACACATTTTTTTCAGGCATATGCCCTTAAAATATGTTGCATGTCACACAGAAACGGTTTTTAGCACCATTTGAAATAAAACCAAAATTAAGAGAATAGGGAAAGCAATAGATCTAAACACAGAGTATTTTAATACTAATCTATAGATAGTTTTCTAGCAAGTCTCTAGTCCTACTCTTTCGAAAACCCACTCTATTTCAAAGCTTTCTGATGCCCAAAACAGAACTACCTGAAACATAAACATGATGGCCAAAGATGTGGTCAAAGCAAAAAAGCATTTGGCCTTTAAGTTGCATCAATACAGCTGGTCAAAGTTCTCACCTTTTTTAAAATGTTGCAGTGGAAAAAAACCCACCCTTACAAACTTCCACACCAGCACAGATCCCACAGAGGTTTCCAACATATTTGTGGCATATGCTACTATGATTTTAGATTACACAAAATGCCACCTTGTTCTCTTCTCCCTTATTTTAGTTGATGATACAAAACTTTGATTGCAATGATTTATAGTGACTTAATTATCTCTGGGCATCAGATGCGTATTATTCAGCTGCTCCCAAATAAAAAAAAAACTCTTATAAACATCTGAAAGATATTCTATATTACTTCATTCTTAAATTTTCATCCACTTCAAAAGCATATCCTGACAAAAAAATAATAGTTTCTTCCTTTTTTCATATTTAGCTATTTACTTAATGACTCTTACAATTTGAGATATTATATGTTGCCATATCTTTTGTATTTACATATTTCTCATAGAGATCATAATTTAATTTTAGCAAAAAATGTAGCATCCAAATTGTGGATTCTTAAACCCAAGGGATTAAAATTAGATCAGTATTTTCTATGAGGAATGAAAAAATTAAGCTTCACTTCCTCGGATATGAAAGATAAAATTTCAGAATGCTATCTGAATTTGTTGCTTTAACAGTTTTAGGTCACAGTAAAAAGTCAGTAGATACAATTTTCTATTTAGTGGACACTAAAACCACAAAAATATTCAATTGAACCTTTTTTACCTTGCTAATTACTAGTTCAAAAATAATAAGCATATCTTTCCTCATAGCTATTTTATAAAAATCCTCACACCTGAGTAACTTTTAAATATCTCACATTCAAGCAGCTGACTTTTCTTAATGATTCCCAAGAAAAAAAAACAATTTTCTCTCAACATCTCTATCAATTATCACTATTTTATACCATCAAAAGTATTTTTTGCTTGGTCCTCAAGAAAACAAAACCTCAAGAGAACAAGATCAAATATCTGGCTCTGCATTAACTCTGAGGAAAATATTGATTTGAACAGCAAAAAAGTTAATACAAAGTACTGTTTTCAGTATATGATTTCAAAGAGCCACAAAACCTACCTTTTTTTTTTCTCAGTAATTTGACATGATCTTTTATTTTAATAAAGTAAGCAAAATGACCAAGTAGCTGCACTGAAAAAAGTGCTGATTCTATGACCTACCTTGAATCTAGTGATTTCTCATGAGAGGCCATAACAACCATGAGACCAAGATACAATGTTGGGTTGAATAGGCTTGAAATATCAAGTTCCAAGTTTGAAATATCATGTCAGGATTGTTATTTATAAAGTAGTTATTATACTAAATCACATGGTGCTCGACTTTAACTCTCTATTCACATCAAACAGTAACCTGAGTGATGCCCAGAAACTCAGACTGCACCAAGTGTTCCCAATGCCTGGGAAAGCAAATTTTCAGAGAAACTGACTGAATCCACACTAACAAGTAAAATGCCCTCCTGTAAAAAAATGCCTTTTCTTACAGCACTAACTTGAATTTTTAGAGAAATCTGCATGCAAAAGAAGATTTTTTTTCTGCTCAGCTGTATATAGACTTGTACTCTATATACACCATCATATTATATCTCAAATACACTGAAAGAATATTCCTTATGACTATCAAAAGCAGAAGATGAAATAAATCTAGTCTGCTAAAAGGTCAAAGTAAGGAAGCACAAGAACAGGAGATATTGAGTAAAACAAACAACTCTTAGGAACACTGGAGTGAAATAACGTACTTCAAGCCTGCAACTAATGGACTTTATTTAAAAAATGCTTTTCTAATCAGGTACAGCTATCCACTTTTTAAAATAATGAGGAAAAAGTGCAAAAACGCTTTTGCCTATATCCAAAATTAACTCTCTAAAACAGAATATTTAGCCCATCCCTACAATTTCTACCATATAACAGTAAGTTTTGTGTGCAGTTCTGAACTGCTCAACATTTCATGCACCAGCACACAGAGTAGGAGAAACAAACGGGATGAACTGGAAGCACTGGTCAGGGCCCACAGCTGTGATATCTTTGGTATTAATGAGACTTGGTGGAATGAGTCCCACGATTGGAGATCTGGGATGGAGAACTCCAGGCTGCTCAGGATGTAAACACGGATGAGTTATTCTACAGGCAATTAGGAGAAATTTTTAGATCAGTAGCCCTTGTCCTTATTGGAGATTTCAACTTCCCAGGCATCAGCCAGGAATATCATACAACAGTGAAGAGCAGGTCTTGGAAATCTCTAAGGTTTGTAGGACATAAGTTCCTGTCACAAGTGGTTAGTGACTCAACTGAAATAGCCTATTCATTCTTTAAAATTCCTCACTTATTTTGATGTATTTTTACAAGAACTACCCACATATCACCTTCAATCAAAGGACAGTACCCTGAATAGTATGAATATGTAATCCTGGAAATTAGACTCTCAGCTCCTTTCCCCCAGCAGGGGAATAAGCCATCAAGTAGCATTTGATACACTTAAAACAGGCTCCTTTCTAGCCCAGACCTTGACCCCTGAAGCCAGGGGAAGCTTCTAATTTGAGCTAGCCCACAAGAGTCCTTAAGAGACCTGTTGTCTGCTGGATATAGTTAAGGAAAAAATCTCCCTGCATTTATAGCTTTTGTGTGTTATCCACCCATTTCTCTGAGATGAAGATGATGTCCCACATATTTCCTGTAAAATCGAGTCAGAGTACAGCAACAGATTTGCTAGTAAAGTGGTTTGATTTTGCAGCACTAAATAGATTTGAGCCTTATTCAGCAGCTGTATTGGTAAATCCTTGGACTGAGTTTAACTGGGGTCTCAGAGTTCTAAGTCTAAATAGTTGGTTCTCAGTAGCAGCACAAACAGAGCCTCTTAACAGGTCACACACGGATATGTTAAGTAAGCAAAGTCACGTAAAAGTCGTTTTTACATTCACACTCTCCCAGGCTAGCTGTAGTCTCTCAAAGTACCTTAGGGGGACAGCTGTTCCTAAGAAAAGCCCTGCACTTGTGTTTAGTTCTATTTTTCCAAGCAAGATTAAATTTTCAATGAATAACTTTTTTCAGGGGACACTTTTGGTTTCTACACCATTAATTGCCTCTTAAACAGATATGTTTTTGCATAGGCAATAAAACTTAAGAACTTGTATACAGTTTATTTAAAATCAGTATAGATTCTTGTCAACCTTTTTGAGATCTAAAATCTTGAAAAGTTCAGCTTAGGCTTTAAAAAATTGTTTTATGCAGACATTTGAAAAAAAGTACAATACATACATAGACATTTATATGTATGAAAATATTTCAGGAATCACTATCTCAAAAAGAAAGGCATAACTGAATTGCACCTGCTTGGAAAATGCATCTTTGACTACTACATGGAAATAATTGCTCATTTTCCTCCTAATCTGATTCTGACCAGCATCTCAGTGAGCCAGTCTTATTAAGCTCTTTTGTCTGACAGTTCACGCTCTTGTTTTGTTCTACTTTTAGAAGCCAGACTGACAAATACATAATCAAGCTTGGAACTTTTCTCCATTGTGCTTTTTGTCAAACACTTTAATGGTTGTGCTTGCCAACACACTTTATCTCCTGTGCTCATATTCAGACGGCAAGTGATATGAAAAAAAAAAAAATTCAGAACAGTTCCTGTTCACAAAATAACATTTCACTAGGAGAGGAGGTGGACTATGGTAACTCAGTTCTCCTGGGCTTTAAAGTATGAGAGTTTTCACACCTCCCTAACACTCTAAACCCTATAGCTTTATATCTGTATTTGGGTTTTATTAACATCTCTAACACTCCTACATATTCTTTGACTTCCCCAGCAATGGGATTATTAAGCTTTCTCCCAGATTCTTCTGTAAGAGACTGTGAATAAAGGACACAACAGAAGAACAAATGGACTGTTCCACACCACCTCACGCTCTGCTCAGAGGAGGCCTGTGCTGTTGGGTGAGGGGACTCAGGAACTGTCTTGCTAGCATCTTTCAAGGAATATACTTTTTCCAAGGCGGTAGTAATTGGGCACACTTTATCCAAATAACAGGTGCTTTCGTCACTAGTACAATTACAAATGGTGTATTTCCACAGTGTTTCATCCACATTTATTGTTCATTATGTTTCTCTAAGGTATTCCAGCACTGTCTGAGCTCTGTTTCAGGTTTTATTCCAATAGGGGTCAGCCACAGATGTTGCACAGGATACTAATGGTACTTTTCCAACCATTGTAATAATAGGGGAGGAAGCTGTGTCATCCAATGTTCCCTTAATTCTTCTTTCTGAAGATGTGAAATTAGATTAAATGTCTAATAACCCACCAGCCTCTCATTTGTTTTTCACATTATTAAAAATTCTCACTTCTACATCTTCTAATTCATGAAGTGCTGTAAATATCAAATACTGTTAATTATTTTCTCTCTTCTTCCATTTAAGATATTTTACAACTTTAGTTTAGCTTCTGGAGCCATGTTCTTTCTAGGGATCTGGTTTATTCCACTGTACAGTTCCAAGGAGCTGTCTGGCAAGAAATTCTGGAAGGTTAAGACTATTTTGAGCAGGTACACCACAGTTCTGACATTTAAGATGAAGTCAAAAGGAGTTAATAATTATGGATCAGTAGAGGCTGTATTGTTATCTTGGCTGGGTTGTGTTGCTTGAGTGACTAAGTAGTTGCAGTAGAGAAAACTGAGACTTATATTTGAAGTAGCAGTGCTCAGAATCTTAGCCAAACCTACTCTAAATTCCAAACCAATTACTGATTTACTGGCATTGGTACCCAAATTAGCTACATTCAAGACAGCACGCAGGTATCTGCCTGTGCTACAGCTATACCTTGTGGCTGAATCTATCAATAGCTTCTCCAGACAAACCTTGGGTTTAGTGATTTAAAACCCACAAACTCTTAGTTTCTTGGGTAATGCAGCAAAATGAAAGAAAAACACTTTCTCCTTTCTCAAAGAGAAAAATAGGAGGAATCTTGGTTGTAATATTGCAATTCCTCTTGAGCTGTGTCCCTGGATATCTGACTACCAACATGAGAGAACCTATCTTCAATGTACTTCAACATTAATTATCCACTTTCATTTATCCAATTTCATTCAGAAGTTATAGTAAGAGCATTGGAATATAAATAATACAGCAATAGCAACTTTTAAAAGATGCAAGTGAAATAGTGAACTTTTATTATGAGGAAGTTACTATTTGACAAACTTTTAGAATATCTTGGCTGCTAGCTCTATCACAAATAGTATCTCCAGTGTGTCATTCTTTTCAAGATACTCAAGTAATTGTATTTAGAAAATACAACTGAGTGATAGCTTCCTTCATCTCCTAAGAAACATGGCCATGAAAAAATAATGGGCCAAAAATTATGACTTTCTCCCCAAAAGTGCTTTAGAAAAATACAGCATAATCTTAATATTTCTTGATAACAATTATTTGTCTACAAATTATGATCCTGTACATATTCACTACCAGATTTTCCTTATTTTAAAAATTTCCTGTTTTAAATTTTTGGAACCAGGGTTGCCATTTAGTCATTACCTGAAGCTGCTCTTCCAGGGCAGCAGTAGCTCTGTCTCCACTGTTTTCGTCCACCACCACTACCATATGGGTCAGGGAATTCACCTTGACCTGTTCTTGCTCCAGATCTTCTTGAAATGCCTATAATTAAAGCATACATGTTAGAGAATGTGTTCCAAAGCAAAAAACAAAACAAAACAAAATAAAACAAAACAAAACAAAAAAACAAACAAAAAAACCCATACCGGTCTCACTCACTGCAACTGACTGATCAACTTGTATAACTAAACAACTATGAGAATTTCAGAGCTTAAAGTTACTCACTCACAAGTCCTAACTCTTATTACAGTATTCCAAACTAAAAATTTAGCGTGAGAAATGATTTAGTGAGTTTATGTAGCTGATCTACATGTATTCACATGATATGTATACATACCACTGGCCTGCAAATTTTAAATAGCTAGTGAATTCAATTTTGTACTTCATATCATTATATGAAAATATTTATTTTTTTCAAAATTGTGAGAATATTAAAAATCACATGGTTTTCATCAGCCAACACGTGCTAACTTCAGCTTGGCACCCCTACTATATTACTTAAATAGGAGAAAACTACTCAGGATGTGACCCACCTATAGGAGACTCAGGTAGCACCCCGGTCTCACTCACTGCAGAAACCAGGAAACTGAGCAAGAAACAAAGGCATTTCATGATTTCTCCATGTCTGAGGAAAAACTTTCTTGCCTTTTTTTTTTCTTTCTTCTCAGTTGCCATAAAAGATGGAACCCTTCCGTTGCTATAGTTTGATAAAATCAAAACCAGCCCAGCTCTGGAACTAGGGAACTGAGAAGTCAGACCTATTTTCTCCTTCCTTTGCTGAGGCACAGCAAGAGGACAAACAACAAAAATGGAAGGAGCTAAAGTGATGTTGGTACTGAAAATTAAAACCATAGAGAAGACCTAATACCCACTGCCTTGAAAAAAAATCCCCAAGGTATCCAGGACTCCATCTTGCCTGACACACTTTTTAGGTGTCTCTAACTTGCTTCAAACCAACAAAAGAATGGGGGAAACCAAAGCCCTGGATTATGTCCTCAATACTTCAGCAGAGTGTGTTCTAGGGATTAATATACATACTGGGATAGTTACAGTCATAAAAATAACATGGCCTTGTCACAAGAAAAACCTTGACTGTATTACCAACTATGTTGAATTTCACCATGTCATGGTTTTCTGCTGCTTTTTCAAGTAGAGTAATTCACTCAGGTATGAAGAAGTCCTTGCTGAAGATGTCATGCATTTTAAACCTCTTTTTTATAAGACATCTTAGTTTTATTCAAAAATTTAAAAACCAAAACATAATGTGGTTATAAGCAATAGGAAAGGAATTCACAGACTACTTTGTTTTTAGGGAATAAATATCTTACCACACATTTCAGAGTTAATTTCTTTCATGGGCATATTGAGACAATGTAAGAATCTTTCTTTTTCTGACTTTCATGCCTGTGAGTACAATTTGCTTCAGAGAACTAGACTATAAAACAATTCTCAAGGACTGTGAAGTACACTAAATTGCTAGAGCCATCCCTGGAATTTAGACTTTTCAACATTTTATGACCCAGCACTCGATACGGAAGAGGAGGCAGAGCACTCATGGATCAGAGTGTATAATACAGTTCACTTCCCCCACATTTAACCCCCTCTCAAAGCCATACAAAACAAATTCATTGCTCTGTAAGTCTACAGCCATGGACAAGGTGACTTATCTCTGATTAGCTGGAATCTGACAGATGGCATCCCAGAACAAAACCAGAGTTAGCAGCGCTCTGCAAGCGCAGGAGTGGAGGGCACTTTGGAAGTGGGAGTCTCACACGAATTGTGAAAGACTTGAGAAGTCATGGAAGAGATGAACCAGAAAGTTGAGTCATTATCTAAGCCTCAGGCAGATTCAATTTACTCTGAGGTAAAAGACTGTTCTTTATAACCCATGTGTCTATTTTTTACCATGAAATTCATTGGTGAAAATGATTTTGTTTACAGGATCTTGTTGGAACAGGAATTTATGATGGACAGTTTCAAGGCAAGAGCACACACTGTTCAAATAATTTAAATGGAAATTTCTAACAAGTTGTCCTGAGCTTATTAGAGAAATAGCACATTTTCAGGGACTTAAAATATGAGATGGATATAGATGTTGATGAACAAAGATAGCAAAAACAGAAACTCATAAAACTCCACAATTCCTTTAATTCCTATCTATCAGATAACAACTTACACAACTCCAACATAATCTAGCTCAAAGTGAATAAAAATGCCTACCAATATCATCCAAATACCCAAAGACAAATCCATCCTGATGTCTGGACATGGAAGAAGTGTCTTATTTTACCTTTTAAATTAATTTGAAGTACTAAAAATCCTAGCACTAAAAAGGCTTAGATGTTTTTAGAAAGTTAATGAAACTACAAAAATCTACTAACTATATATGATATACTAATAATTTAGAATAAGAAAACCAGTAAAATTAAAAGCACAATTTTTGAGTTAATTATAGCATTTCCAATATGATATTCTGCTTAGACAGCTCAATAGTCCTTAGATCTTTACTGAAAAGTAGCTTTCTTCCTTTACAAATTTATAAGGAAGGGATAATTGTAAGAGGAGACAAAATACGTAAAACAGTACTGCAAAAAAAAAATACTTTACTGAAATGTTTAACTGTTATTCCAAAATATATTGACTACGCCAGATTTCTTACCAGTACTCTGTATTTTGATAATGACATAAAATTTTCTAGTGTTCATCACTACTTCAGTCCACTCAGAAAATGTTCAGTACTGTCAAGATATTAACCTCATATATTTCAGAACTAAGCAGCATGCTGGAAAGAATGTTCTGTTCTTTCTCTGGTCTGAGTGTTGGGTGGCATTCCCAATACACATTAGTGGGGTTTCTTTTTGTTTGTTTTTTTGTTTTTTTATATGACATAGCAGAGAAACTTAAGTGTCAGTCACAAGAACTCAAGACCAATATTTTTGCAACATCATTTTAAATACATAGAATAATGAAATCAGATTTATGGAAACCATAAGTTAAAGGGGGTTACATAACATGAAATAAATAGAGTGAAAAGTACCTACTAATGAACAGGTACAGAGAGGAAGGCAAAATTATAAAGGTAAAGAGGAGACAGAGACAGGATGACAACAACCCAAACCTATCATGTTTGCTCAAGTCTGTTTCACTTGAAATGATGATTGCCTTTTATATCTTCTAACTTTTGATTCCTCATATGAATTTACAAAACATTGTTTTCTGATACAACCAGAGTCATGTGATACTAAATGAAAAGATGAAGCATGGAGGGTTTTGCTTTTCTGTTTGCTTGTTTAATAATGAAGCAATAATTGCCCTACTAAAATTCCACTGTTTTAACCCTTGCTATAGGAGGTAGTTTTGCTGTATATAATATACAATAAAATTACATGAAACTTTCTCTCAATAATTGAAAGTGGAAAACCCTGTTCTTAGACTTCTAAAAAAGGTAAATGGTAAATGAATACAAATGTAATTAAAATTAAATCCAAAACATTCTATTTCCATCATTTCTAGCTAAATTGCCTCTTGCACATGAAACAGATTCAAAAAGTAATACACATAAATAAATAATATTCACTAACTCAACACACCAAGAATGAAGAACTAGTCTGTGGAAGAGAATTTTCTGCATGTCTTCACTCAGAATCTTCAATTACAAGGTAAATACCCATTTTTCTCAGTATTAGAAAGAAGCAGCATAAAGAGATTGCATAAATAAAAGGATTACATTTTATGTTAATATTCAAGCATAAGATGCATAGAAATAGGAGTAAAATTATTCAAGTCTCAGTACTGACGTATTCAAAATCTTTCATGTTTCTTTCTAATTACCATTTCATAATTACCTGCTGTCTTTTTAAAAAGAAAATTTAATGTCATAAAATGTCTTCAGCTAGCAAACCCACATACTGAAATACATTGTCTCCTCACAGGGCAAGCACAGACAGCACAAACAGCAGCAGGAGCTGTAGAATTTGTATTCTTCTTCAGTAGCACTCCTTAATCAGAATGCAAAGAAATAATCTTTAACACACAAGTGGATCATGAAGTCTTTTGCAGCTTCTGACCTCTTTTTAAAAGAACTGTAAAAGCTGATTTCAGTTTGAATTGTTTTTCAGGATGATCTGCTTTCTAAAACCTGGATTAATGCTGACACAGACCGTGAAGCATCAGGTGTCAAAATCTCTCAAGATACCATGGAACAGAACTGCTTTGAGTGACTGATGTAGAAACATTAACAGGTCGTCACATTAAATCTCCACCACCTCACAAATCATCTCTGTTTTCTATATTTTTCTGTGTTTCCTTATCTTCATCACCATGTGCTATAGACACATATATAAATTTATTTTAAAATCTAAATTAATATGAAGCAAGGCAATCTAATCCAGTAAATAGAATGAATCTATTACACAAGCAATCCTCTCTCTCTTTTTAGTTCTTAATTCTTCCAATTAAAAATTACTCTCATGTAACATGGAAAAAAATTGCCTAAATTCCATCTTCCATTCTGTTCACGAGTTTGTTATTTTTTTATTTAAATACATTACCAAAAAGTATTTTCTACAGTTAGAAAATAGTGCATTTTAGAGTGCATAATATATCTTCAGTGCAAATATATATTCAGAATCTCTGGAGTCCTAAAAAAATTATCTGGTCTTTGCATATTGCTGCATCACTGCTGCTACAACATGTAAGGGAAAAAAGTAAGATGCAAAAAGAAGAATACACAGGTATTAAAAAAATCTGATATATATTCATTGTAATGTAACTAAAAGATGTTACAGTTGCCTTGCATATTCTAGTATATTGCTTATATATAAAAAGAAAGCAATTCTTTTTTATATCAGAATAAAACTCGCAGTTGTGATAACATAAGTCTACAAAAGCTTGTTAACTGTACAGAACAATAAATATTAAACCAAGATTTCATATTACTTTTCGATGCTCTAATGGCAGGAGTAGAGCTTTTAAAATGTCAAACACCCAATTTGGATTTTATGCCTTTGGAAGCATACCACAGCATACCTTATGTTCCTCTATTTGACGCTTTAGGTCCTCTAGATCTGGACCTAAGGGCTCCAAATCGATTTTCTTTGTCCTTTCCTCCGTTTTTGTCAGCCAATCAGCTAGCTGGGCCAGCTGCTGATTCTGCAGATCCATCAATATTTTATGTAAACTGTAAAACAACGAAAAAATAATCCGAATTTATAAAGGAAGAAAACAACAGGCAGAAACATCTGCCCCATATACTAACCAATTTCCACAAGGTTACATTTGAAGGCAGAATAGAAATAAGTATTTTTCAAAGGGGAACAGGCTCCCCGGGGCAGTGGTTACAGCACCAAGAACAGAGCTCAAGGAGGGTTTGGACAACTATCAGGAACACGGTGCAACTGTTGGGGTGTCCAGTGCAGGGCCAGGAGTGGGACTCGATGATCCCAACGGGACCCTTCCAACCTAGCAAATTCTATGATTCTATGGAGAAGGGAACTGAAAATTTTTTGAAATGGTTTTGATTTAGACAAACTGTTTTGAAGTTTTTTCTTTAGCAACTGACTACATCATATAATATTCTGTCTATTAAATCTTTGTCCTCCAGTTGCATTTCTATTAGAGCTAGAGTTCAAAATTTCTACTATCCAGTTTTTTTAAAGCTTGTGTTATCCACTACAAGTATATTGAAAACTGCTGAAACAGCTGACCTCACCAGGCTTTCTCTAACTTAGTATAGTAAACAGAAGAAATTATCATATATTCAGTTATTCAATGGAGAATACTCTGAAAAATTAACCTGGGAATACTTCAGTTTTTCCTAATCAAATTATATATAGATAGACCCAAAATAATCTGGCCAGAAATCCATTACAGATTTCTACTTACACTTGCTTCTTTAGAAATTCTCTAGACTTTCCTAAACAAAACCTTCATCTTATCAGCAGCATTCTAAAAGTAATGTGTTAACTATTTCTGAGCAATGACATCAAAACAACATCGTTGTATTATCCATCTTTCATATAGCATACCATATTTAATTTAGATTTGACAGACCAAAGTCACTGTTCCTCAGTCACACTGAGCTTGTTGAAACCACTGTATGCTATAGTGAGGTACTTAGTTCTCAAGCACAACTCTTGCAGCAAAAAGTCAGTTAACTGCTTTCAGAACTCGAGTTGAACTTTCAGACTTGAGAAAACTACAACATAAGAAACATGGCACAGTCATACTTTAATTCACTTGTTTCTCAGTTGGCTTCTTGAAAATGTAGCCCAAATTAGAAAGCTATTGTGATTTTCAGCTCTGTGACCAACAGCACCTAGAATTACTCAACTTCACACTGACATTTCTCCCCACAAGAATATTTTAAACAACATATAAATGCATTTTCTCCCACAGAACTGCAGAAGTGCAGGCTGGCAGAAGTGCAGTGTGAGTACAATGCTCCACAGAAGTGCCTTGGTCTCGTCCATGACCCATTAGGCAACTTAAGAAATGTTTGAACTAACTCAAACATGAAGTTTCTGTCACAATTTCACAATGTTCAAGTAAGGCAAGTACTTATGAGCTTGTCCAAACAATTGTGGATTTTCCCATGACAGTTTGAACAAACCCAGAAATATATACATTTGAAAATCCAGGTCTAAATATATCCAAAGTAAGCATCATTCTGTATTTTCCCACACATACCTAAAAATTTTCAATCTAATCACCACAGAAGATTACATTGTACATGTAGGTAATTTTTGGTACACACTTATATTCTTCTGAACGACCACAATTTAATAAATGTAATCATCATATAGCTGTAATACGTGAAATCCTGTATCTCACTTGTAATCTGTTCGTATTTTAAGATGTATGTCTGAAACTTCAGCACTTGTATCGTTGGCTGGAATTTATTTCCTAACTTTTTAGAAAAAAAAAAATTGCTTCCAGTTTTGAATCTTCTCAAAATTATTCAAATGTTTAGTCTCTGATAAAATATTTATCTAATTACTATTTGCTATTTATAATAGTTGAAATAATGCTGTATACACAGCATTAACTTATATTGTGCAAAGGAATTACTAAGTTTCCAGTGATATTTAGTACTTTGTATTTATCCTGGCTAACTAACACTCCATTCTTAGATAGAGAACAGGCCAAGAGGAATCTTACAACATTCAACCATGACAAACACAAAGTCCTGCCTTGGGAAGGAAGGACTCTTGAATGATGCAGGCTGGGGACTGATTGCCTTGAGGCACCTCACCATTAAAGAAAACTGAACCTCCACCACTCTGCTCTTGTGTTCTCTCCCTGAAATGGCCTTTGCTTTAAAAAGAATGGGACATCACATAAAAGACCTTCTCAAAACAAACGTTGTGATGTTTATGCAAATAATAAATTTTGCATTCATAAACCTTTTTTAAATAAGGATCCTTTTTTCTTTTAATCAAAGAGAAGTTTAATCACAAACACAGACTTCAAATATCCCAAAAGTAACAAGAGGGTACAAGATACTTTCAAGCAGAAGCACAAATGGAATTATTCAAAACCTCCTATGACTTGGGTATTTCAATAATAAAATCTTATTTGTTAAAAAAAAAAAAAATGTTTGTACTTTTTTTTCCTTTAGTGCTGTCAACAAAAATCATAATTTATCCCACAATTATCACTAGCATCTGGATAGAAGAAAAAAAAAATTGTCTGAGGACCTCTGAAACAGAAATAATCAAGTTTTAGTAGTGATCATAGGAAAAGAAGCCAAACCAGAGTCCCTTGAAGCAGAAATGGTAAATGTGAGAAAATGTGGAAGGCAATCTGTGAAACCAAGTGCAAGCAGTGGCCAAAGGAATCCTCAGGAGTACACAGACATGGAGCAGATCTTCAAATGTAGAGCAGTGGATACAGAAAAGGGGAGAGGCTGCAGACAGACACCAAGGTGAATCAACTTTATGGAAAAAAAGTCTTGCAAACAAATTTTAAAAATTTAAAGGTTTGATTTGAAACAAGGTTTTAGTCACAACTGGTTCTTGAATGGTACCTCAGTGGTCCCAAATGGCACTGAGATGGTATCAGATGATACACTTGGAGCTCTGTGAAAGGCTTTTGTTTTTCCTAAGAAGAGAATGTCATGGATCTTCCTGATGTACTATTATTTCAGGTTTGTTTTTTTTCATTTTTTTTTTTAACTGGAAATCATATATTAAAGATTGATTAAAACCACCAGAGAACCCATATAGCATTGTTTCCATCCTAATCTCTCCATTAATTACAGATAGAGGACAGAAAGATGATACCCTGTTTTAATAAATCCATGGTGCACAAGGGATTAGAGATCTCAGATCTCAGTCCTTCACTTTCAAGTGTGTATTTCACTGTCTTACTTGATGTTTTAAACTAAGCTATGATAAATATAAAGTACAAAGCTTCATCCTGGAGATATCCTCTTAGCAATAAATTAAATAAACTGTACAGAAAACCCGTTAAAGTAAACTGAATTTAAGAAAATGAAAATATGATTAAATACTTATTATACATAATATTGATATTATTCTGAAGTAAGGAACATAAATTAGAAAATTAAATAATCACAGAAAATAATCACAGTTTATTCCTAAGCAAAAGAATGCTTCTTCTTTCTTACCATTCTCCAGGTACTTCCTGGTTTTCAAAACACTTTTGTAGACAGATGATATGAGGGTTTAGTAATTATTTATATACCTCAGGAGATTATCAACATCTTTGTTTATAGTATGCCTCTCATAAGTTTCAAATTTAAAAAAAAATTTTCATTGAATTGAATGTGTTTTAAAAGTTGTAGAATTCTATATAAAGTGGTAAATTGCATTTACCTGCATTTACCATTGCATTTACCATTGCATTTACCACTGTTTTTCTCTACAGTGGTATATTTATCACTCTGAGATGCTGTAATATACAGAATCCTGTTTGGGAAAGGCCAGGAAGAAGAAATTAAAAAAACAGATTGTTTTCCTTCAGCACGCTAGCTCACTGCTTATTAGAAGAGTCAAATACTTTCAATACATATTAAATACATGAGAAATCCAATCTGGGCTGCTTTTACACAAAGGCATTGTTATGTTCCAAACTTCTTCTGACACCCTAAATCACTTCTTCTAAGACCCTTTCATTTCTATATCATCTTTATCAGTATATCTTCCTCCTGTCCTTGTTTATTGCTTGTTTTTGTCTTCCCTGTGCTGTAAAGTGTGGGGGTTTTTTCACACTTCCTATTACCATTACAGACGTCAGACAGCCTTGCTCTTCTCATCTTCACAAAAACCATCTCTTTCTGGCTAAACATGTCACAGTTGCCTTAGGGACAAGATTACAGAAATGTGCTCAGAAAATCGCACTTTAAGTTGAAGAAGATGATGGATCCTGAGAGTTTAAATTATGTATAATAACCTAGAAATATATTATATTGTGATATGAAAGTTTTTTATAATCCTCTGGCCAGCTTCTTGAAACACAGGGGTTTGACCAAAAGGCCAGAATTAACTATATCTAAGTATGTGACTCCTGAGAAATTTTCTCTTACCCTATGCCAAGTCTCACTGAACTTATTACAGATTATTTCTGTATAGGAAATCAAATAGTAGCACAACATCCTCTGTGAAGCCCCTATCATTTTATGTCTTATTCTGAATTCATATTACCCAAAATACTGGGCCATTACATTCCCCAAGGAATGACCTCTAGCTGCATCCGGGGGATGGGTTTAAAACCCAGTGTTAAAGGACATTTTAAGTAGACAAAGTACCCCTCGGAGACATAGCTATCTGCATGTGTTGATTTAAATGAAAACAAATGTGGCAAATAAAAACTCCCCACACTAAAGCATAGCAGATTTTTCTCTCCAAGGAAATACTAAACCTGGAATAAGTTAAGTTGAAACATCTGAAACCCATCAACAATTTTATAGTCAAAGGAAGACAGAATAAAGGAAACAATCTCAATACTCAGTAGCAAGCTGAAAAAAACCCAAGTGTTTGGCATTGCTTAGAACATATTGCAAGAGAGAAAGTTATGTCATGCAGTTGTTGAAAACCACGGTTTGCTTTTTAATGCAATGAGCAAACCCCTCAACTCCAAAAGGTAAGGTAGAACTGGAAAAAGCTCAAAGAGGAGCAAGATGAATAGCTGAATACATTCAATACATATTGATGAATAAAGTAAGAAAAGATATACCGTGTCTCTCTATCCTGTAAACCTAATTACTCCCCTGTGGCAAAATCTCAAGCCCTTACATTTATGGAATTTCTTATCCCAGATGGTACTATGTAAATCAAAATATAAATATCAGACATAATAATATTAAAAATCCTCTGAAGATTAATGTGACTTTTTAATAGATTTTTTTTTACTTTTACTTGTATTTCAACTTCAAGCTGTAGGACTTGCACTTTTTTAAATAGTGTAATTTGTACTCAGATAAAACCATGGCAGTTTTATCTGACATTATATCCAGGAAAGCTAAGGTCTCATTTATTCTTTCTATGGGATTGAGTTTTGCAGGCTTTAAAATATTTGCTTCCCTTTTCCTTTTTTATCTTTGCAAAGCTCCCCTCCTTTGTAGCTCAATATCATGTGATACAATATTTGTTGAAACAACTGGAAAAAGGTGAGGTAGGTTAAATAAATTTTGGTTAAAGTTTCTGTGTTCAAATTGCTGACAGCTGCTGCTTTATGTGGCTTCCAGGCTCCTAACAACATGCCAGGTTCAAAATCACACCCAATTTCAGGTTAAAACAGATACGAGATGGAGTTTTGTTCACAGTGAAGTGAAAGAAAATCCCAACTGTTAGCCAAGCTCAGGATGGAACGGAAACCAGTATATATTATTTCACCTGACATGTTACTTACTTGCTTTGTTTTTCCATACTTGCTACCCTGAGACTTTCCCAACGAGAATTAAGTAGATTCATTTGTTCTTGGATTTCATTCTCCTCTTCACCTGAAAGTTTCCCAGTTGATAGAAGTTGACTTCCAACTTGCAAAACATTACCAACACGTCCTTGGTGAGCTGTTAACTCCATCATAAAACCCTGACAACAAGAAAAAAAAAATCCAGTTTTAAGTTGCATTGTTTGAAAGAACAGAATTGCACCGTTTTGCAAACACGATTTTCAACCTTGCTTTTAATTTTTTTCAATGCCTCCCTAAACCTTGTAACATAAACCAGAAATAAACCAAAAACAAACACTTTCACTTTCTTCAAAGGGCAAAAAAATATTTAGTTGGAGAAGAGGCTGAAGGGCGACCTTATTGATCTCTACAACTATCCAAAAGAAGGTTGCAATGAGGTGGGTATAGTAACAAATAATAAGATAAGAGGAAACGGCCTCAAGTTGCACCGGGGGAGGTTTAGATTGGATTTTAGGAAAAAACCATGTCCGCTGCATGTTGTCAAAGATTGGATTGGGCTTCCCAGGGAAGTGGTTGAGTCACAGTCCTTGGATGTGCAGATGCAGCAGATGGTTCAGTGGTGGACTTGGCAGTGTTAGGCTATGGTTGGACTTGAGGGTCTTAAGGGTCTTTTCCAACCCAAGCAATTCTACGACTCTAGAGCTGAGCCTCCAGTTTACATTCTCTAAATCAAAATTAATAAAAATCAAAACAAAACCCCCCAAAACAAGCAAAGAAAATAGAATAAAATAAATACATTTTGAAAGATTAGTATAAACATATACCTCATGGGTGTGAAACTGTTCTTTAACAACTTCTACGTCATTGGATATATCTCCCTGTGCTTGTAATGCATCTTCAGCAGAGAGAAGCCATGTGAGCACTTCTTCTAAAGCAGTTTGGTAGTTTTCAAGATCCATTCCAGCCCCCATCCGCACAGTGCTAAATGTCTTTTCTTCAACACTTTCTAAAAACTGATCAAAACCAAAATTTTAAGAGCAATGAAAACGGCATCTGCTCAGACAGTTCTACAAAGGAATAAAAGGAACATCATTGTATTTAGAAAAAAAAAATCAGATGGCTAATATAGAGAAGTACTTTGTACTACAAAATCAGTTAACTGACCAAGATCAGTTAAAAAAATCTCATATTCGATTAGTTATTTTACACTGGTATTCAAAATCCCTATCAAGTGGTCTGAATAATGAGAATAATGAGAGATATTTATTTACCACAGTAGCTCATAAAATGATATACTCAAACAAGTAGCAAGTTACTTGCTGACTTTGAAGAGAATATATAGAAAGCATAGCATTTAAAAAACCCAAACCAACAAACCTTTACGATACATGCAATGCTGGGCTTGAGCAATTCACAGACACACATGTTGTGAAAACCATTCTAGGAAGTTTAAAAAAGCTCAAAAACTCATGCGAAATCGTAACTTTTTAAAACCAAGCAAAACTGCATTACTGTTGATTTCTCTTTTCTGCCAAGGCCAACCTTGTAATTATTTTTTAGAAGCTGAGTGTCTCTTATGAGAACAGAAATCTTTTTCTGGTCTACTGCTTAAAGTCAAGAGAAACCAACAAGTATTTATTGATTAGTATGACAGTAAAAAACAAGGACATAAGAGAAGCAGGAAATGCATTTGCTAAAGAAGATAGTATCCCATAAGTTTCTCAAAAAGTTCTGAGCAAGTTTAACTACTTTGTTAGGAATTTACTTTAAAAACAAACTGTACATAAAAATATGCTTATGCTTTCATTAAAAAAAAAAATTATACCAAAGGCACTTCATGTTTTTATAGCTGGCAAATTTTTTTTCTACTGACATACTTGTGCCAATAAAACAGCCACAGCAGCTAATAAAGCCTTTCATTGCAGTTTAGAACTGAAAGTTAAAGTTTATCACTAGAGACGCGAGCAGGAACACAGAAGGCTCTGAGCTGGAAGGGACCCAGAGGATCATCAAGGCCAGCTCTTATGTGAATGGCCCTTAAGGGGTTATTATAGAACTCAACCAACTGAGCTGACCTCAGGAAGTGTAATGCATGCAATGTAATCACTAAAAATGAACTTTTCAATCTTCATAACAGCTTCATTCTGAATTGTACAGATCTAATAATCACATGCAATTTATGCAGATCCCCAAATATGTTGTAGGCTAAGGCAACAGTCATGACTCTATCACCATTTGCTTGAGAAATGCAACTGAATCCTCATCAGAAAAAGCAGGCTTGGAAATCTCATGAACTTTATAGATTGGGTGTTTCTTTTTTGTTTTTTTCTTTTTTTAAAAAAGGAAGTACTATCTTACAGAAGTATAAATAATAAAGCACAGAAAATGGTTGGCACGTATCCCTTCTGCACAAATTAATTTTTGAACTGTGTGTAATTCTAGATTTCAAATAGTATACAATGGAGTAAGAAACTGAACCCACCCACATCACATTTCTGCAGCAAGATACAGTTCTTTCCACTGTGGAAAGGGATAACTTGATCATTGCTTTTCACAGGTAATTTTTTTTTTCTTTCCATAGCAATACTTCATGAGATATAGCCATATCTGCTACAGTGTAAAAAAAAAAAAAAGCTTTAACAGTTGTGTGAGGCGAGGGATATCATGTTGGTAGAGATCTGTGATGATCTATGTTGTCTGTATTTGTTTGAAAACTCTTCACCTGAAAATCCTTCTTTCTCTAGATCAGACACAGAATACTGTCTCATGGATGACAAGTGTTAGACTAATGACCCCCAACAACATTCTTTCTGAGGAACAACTACTAAGTATAATTTTTCCTAACGATCAGCATTTTTTTCCTAACGATCAGCATTTTCACTGCTTTCTCTCATGCTAACATATATATTATATGGAAGTGCATTAAAAAGTCTTGGACTCATGAGCTTCTATGATGAAATGATGCCTAGACTAATTTCAGATCTGTTGTAATAGCTCTCAAAGAAGCATAAAAGAATCCAAAAGACTCTAATGAAAATAGAAATCAGAAGTGCTTCTTGACAGATATTCCAAATTGTGTTCTCAATTAAAAAAAAAAATAATAAAAAAAAAGAAAAAAAGCAGGCTTTTTATTGACATAAGGAAAACAGAAAAAGACTAAAAGAAAAATACATAAGTATAGAATTTTAAAATTGTAACACTGTAGAATGTCTACAAGCATAAAAAACACTCCGTGGAGGTGACAGTGGTTTTTGACTTGACAAAAACCAGCTATAAACATTGTTACATTTCATGTCTGCTACTTCTGTCAGTGCTGTTTTCTCTCCAAAAGATAACAATCCACCCTTGTTCATCCTGCATATCGAATAAAAAACAGCTATTGAAATAAGTGGAATTAGCTGTAAATGGAATACAAAGCACTTAGAACACTACTGACCTAATGCTTATGGCACACTTTTCGTATTAAAAACCAAAGTAGTGTTTCAAAGATTATGATAAAGATTATTCATCTTATAATAAACCCCAAATTTAACTATGCAGATCCTATAACATGAAGAACAATCCACATAAGACAAACAACAATGGAAACCTCTCATCTTTATAAATCATATTGGCAGGTAACCAAACATTACAACCTGTGAGTGTTCTTATTTATGAGTTTATATGAAATCTCTTTGAAATTCCTAAAACACTGAGGAAGCAATTGAATTTTAAGCTGTTGCATACCCCACATGGATAGCACAGCTATATAATGTTATTAATACAGACATCCGATATAAGTTTGTGATGGCTGTTTCTAACCAGATTTTTTAAGAGAATGAAAAACAATAATGACAGGCTGAAGTCAAATTACAATATCCATAAAATGCTAGGAAGGCTACGCTTAGGAAAAAAAGCTTCCTAAATATGCATACAGTTTCATTTTTGAATCAAAACTTATTCTTAATAAAGTATTTAATGAGTATGCAACACAAACTTGAAAGACCCCAAAAACTCTGAAGATTTTATTTAAAATATAGTTAGTGAAAATAAAAATCCCCTGACCTTCAGAAGCCTGGAAAAAAATGAACTACTCCTTGCAAATGTATGGATTAATTCACAGAATTCAAAGCATGAGCTTGTAGCCCCTTCAAGGTGAGAAAGTGAGGGGACAAATGTTCCTCACCTGCTACTGAATTGTGTTCCTAAAGGGAGTAGAGGGATTATTTGTGTGAACACAAATTCTCCGAAAATGTTTCTATTAATACATAAAGAGTGATTCTGAGCTTTTAAAGAGTGATTCTGAGCTTTAGAAATTAGTTGGGCAGCTTTAGAAAATTGTTTTACAGGAAACATACAGGGTCTATTCCAGTACTCTTATTACTGATTTCCTTCCTTCAGAAACTGCCTGTCCCACTGTAAAAGATAAAGAATGTGGCTCTAGACATTTAGAGCTTTTAAACTCAGAGATATAAAATTTTAAAGAAACATTTTCTAGTAAAGGCAAATTTAAGTTCAGAATATCTTTTTCATTTTGAACACTCCTTTTGCAGGATTACAGCCTCAGAAAATAGTTCACATTATTCACTCTCTAACTATGCCTCCTACCATGTAAGAATGAAACCATTGCTTATTCTTTCAGTTCCTCCAACTATCTCATTACAAAATTTATTTTATGTGTTTTTTTATTTCAAAATTATGACTGTTAAAATATTAAATGATAAAATGGTCATTTCAATAATCAAGACTATGTTTTCTTAACAGATGACTCCAGATAGAATAGTTCAGTCATTTCTGGTAATAAAACTTGTAAGATAAATTGGTTCAGACCACTTGTTATTATAATGTTAACAATTTCCCTGTTCTAAATAAGGCTAGCACTTCCATTTTATTAACTATTTAAAAAATGTCTTTGTAAATGAACCTTGAGAAGCAAAGGTTTTTTCTGTTTTGTTTTTTTTTGTTTGGTTGGGGGTTTTTTGTTGTTTTTTTTTTGTTTGGTTGGGGGTTTTTTGTTGTTTTTTTTTTGTTTGGTTGGGGGTTTTTTGTTGTTTTTTTTTTGTTTGGTTGGGGGTTTTTTGTTGTTTTTTTTTTGTTTGGTTTTTTTTTTTGTTTGTTTTTTTGGGGGGTTTTTTTGGTATTTGTCTGAAAACCCACACAGCTTTGGCCTTATGATAAATCTGAAAAATTGCAGGTTTTGCTTGCTCAGTTGAGACAAGTTAGATTTTTAGTACTTTATTTTCTCAGTGGTTCCATTTCTACTGCATATGTTTCCACCTGGATGAACTGACCTGTCCTTGCAACTGCAGTTTTGAGATGCAGCACATTATTAGGTCATTAAAAATCAATGGAGCTTAGGCAATGTATATGCTGAGAAGAAAAGCCAGAGCCAGGCAGTATGGATGAAAGTACATTCACTACAAAGGAAGGAAAATGTCAGAACTATTGACAGGAAAGTAGTAAAAGCAAATTAATCTCTTCAACTACTCTACTAGGTACAGCTGGTACAAATAAAGACTGAAAGAGACAAATAAAGAACTTTTCGGCACTAAAGCAGAAGTTTGCACCTTGGGTTCTTGTGGCAGGACGTGTCTACCTCCTCTTTACCACAGCGGGTAGGTGCATACACAAGAGATAACCCAGGCGGGTCGCAGGCCCCACTTGGGGTCATCTCTGGCGCTAAAAGGGCTCAGGCCCCCAGCTAAGAATCAACATCTTAGTCTGGAGAATAAATGTGGGAAGAGATAAAAAAAAAAAAATAAATATTCTTGACCAAAAGACAAGGTTCTTATGTCTATAAAAGCCCACACAATTATCACAGAGGCAGAAGCCTTCTACACACAGGCACTGAAAGCATGCAAGCCTTCTTCCTGGAGTCTGGATGCAGATTCAGTGGTTACTTTCCTGGAATTGAGGGAAACGATTTCGATGTGTGCTCCATCAGGAACTGGATGGTAAGAAACATTCGGTCCTAAGTTATTTCTTTGCTAGCTGTAGAATTGATGGTACCTTTAACCCCACGTGTAATACTAGTATTCCCCTTTGTCTTATTCCTGTGCAGTAATAGTTTGTTTTAAGTCTTATGTTTGCTAGTTTTGTGTATATTAAATAAATAATTCATTCTTTAATAGACTGAATCAGCCATTATTAAAGAACTTGTGAATGACAGAGGTTCCTGGGGTGCTGGCCACCTCAATAAAGCTACTGCCTGCTGCCAAAGGCCTGGGGAAAAGGCAGGCACTTATTTAAACCCACATCCATTCCTAACAGATCTAGTGTAGAAGTCGCCTTAAGACAACTGAAAGACTGAAAAAAAAAAGCTGGAATCAATTTGCTTGGGCAGAGACTGACTAGGAACTGTGAGGACAGGTAGGATAGTATTAAGACATAAGAAACTGGAATCAAGGCTGCCAGCTACACATAATGATCAAATTTTCTAACAGGTTTAAAACTGTTCCATTTTGCATACACAGTCAAGTGAGTCAGTGCTTCACGAAAAGGTTTTCCCCTTAGCTTGCTTTCTTCAACACGCCTGTACTTGGAAAAATATCAAATCAGGTTTTGCTTAGTAGCTGCTTGACACAAAGAGTACCAAAACATACTGCTTTTATAAAGTCTCCAGGGAAAATCTTCAGCCTCTCTTTATTTAAGGGTTTTAATTTTGTTGAGTTTTTCTGATTAAAAAACACATTTCTGTTTGTAGCTGATGACAAGACACCAGCACTTGCCTCTCTAAGAAAGGCACTTCTTATTCAAGCAATTAAGAACCATGGCTCCAGACAGTAACAGGACTTGGTGTGGAAGTGTCTGTGACTGAATGGAATTACTTTCATCATAAACCTACAATAAAATTATGATCTCTTCCTGTTGAAAGGGCTAGTCTACCTACCATTCTTCAAACCTTCCCTTTCCTGATGAAAGACCAGGGCACATTTTAAGGGGAAGTATATTTCAGGTGCTGTCACGTCATGCAGTAGACTGTGAGATCATTTGGCCTCCACACAATACATAAATAAGACTCCACTCTATATAAAGAAAGGTGAAATTTTCACCCCAGGGTAAGTTTTCAGTATTAACTAATGACTCTTCACAGAACTCTCCAGCAGGAAAAGGTAGCAGGGTCCTGATGAAAGTATACCACAGGTCAAGAAGCCTGGTGCCTTTTCCCATAGTGCTACCAAAAACGGTAACTCCGGATCAGCAGATTCAGCTTATTTGAGAAATTTCCATAGTGTTTTGTATTACGTCACATACACACACACAAAAAAGGAAAAGGTAATTTTATCCACTAATGATGATCAGACCACCTTAAAATTTGAATTGTAATCACAGTATAATTCAGTAGCCTGAAAAATACTCAAGATTGAATAGATAATGGTCATGTTTATTTAATTTTAATTTTTAAGATGCAAATTCTAAAAGTAGCAAGGACTAAAGCAACATCCACTTTGAAGCAGACTGAGAAAGACATTTTAAAGGTCTTCAGAGATCTTTAACTTCTCTTCTAACCTAAACCACTCTATGAAATGTTCTGTGTTCAAATTGTATTCTCAAAATCTTCATGTGCAGAAAACTACTGAATGCATAAACATAAAACCTGAACTGAAAGAGGTAAATTGTTTAACCACGAGAAATGCAAATGGATTGTCCAAAAATGTACTGAATTATTTCTTTAGCATGTCATACTGGAGATTGAGATAGAAGTATAGACTGCACCCCATTTCTCTCTGGCAACAGACAAACCAAGAAACAAACATCAAATAGTATCCTGATAAAATACAAATGGAGATTTCAAGACTAAGATTACAGAAATGCAGGCCAAGAGTAAAAAGTGATTTTTTTTTTTCATTTTCACATATGCTTCATTGTGAATTCTATAGCTTTATAGTTCAAAAAACTATGAAAATGTATATATGTGACTATCATTCTGGAAGAAAAAGTAGCCTTCTCTTTTTATCATTCCATTCAGTTGTTTTTACTTCTTCCTTTCTTTTTCCTATTCTCTCTGTCTTCTGCTACTGCTGTCAGCAAAATCTCTGTTATCCCAGCGCATAAAAGACTCTCCAGTTTTGTAAATAAGAATATTTAAATTCAAAACTCTTTTTCTATATTCACATAGTGCAATATCAAAATGCCTTCAAAAGCATCAACAGCCACAGCAATTAACTACAACGAGATAAATCTCTAGGATAATTTTTTCTTTTGAGAAATAAAGATTCTGGGGCAAGAGCCAATTAGTGGACATACTAATCAGTTTTTGTGAAGTTGAGGTTGAGGTCCTGGAGATTTCAGAGTACTCAACAACATTATGTGCTATTAGAGTTGGAAGGAATTATTAGAATATGTGGTTTTGCAAAGTCATCTAAAGTCTTTCATAGTGAAATTTGCTTAAATAGGCTGAATATCCAATTCATGGCTCTTACACAATTTATCCATATTGTATTTAAACTGTTTCAAAATGTATTTTAGTTTCTATTAAAGTGGCTCTCCTCTTTAATAACTTCATTGGAAACCACTGCAATGAATATATTTTCAATTTAAAATTAAAAACTAACCAAAAGGCTGTTATGGAGGAGGTTCATGTGATTCAGTGTTCTGGGTTTTTTTATAAATCTGTAGTGTAACTATCTTGTTTGTACATACATGCTCTGAACAATAAATCAAAAGCTGTGAATCAGTCAAAATTATAACCAGTCATCTCACAATGGGGTTTTTCTCCTCTTCTGAATGCAGAGCTTCAGGTTTAAAAATTGAGTATTAATAAAGAAAATATAAAAATATTTGCAAAAGATAAGAACAGGAACTACTAAGAAGTCCTTCTGGAATACTGAAACCCACGTAGACAACTTTCCTAAATGCTTACAGAGAGCAGCAACTGGATAGAAGAACAGGATAAAAATCCACTGAGGACTGGTAAATAGAAAGATACCCTCTCCAGCTGAGGAAATTTCTGAGCCACAAATCAGTGGAGAGTGAGGCTACTCAGATGTAGTCAGATACAATCACTAATGAGGTGGGCATGACAGAGTGAGTTACAAGCTTCTGAATTCTAATTATAGAGATAATGTACAACTAATATGTAGCTTTGTAGCTGCTAAATTCTTAACACACACTAGTAATTCTGAAATTTTCAGTTTAAAAATACAACATAAGTGTACTGTTTTGAAGCCATATTCTTATCTATTTTTACCTTTTCTTTCTTTCTCAATACTTGTTTTCATATTCCCCTTAACCCTTTTCTTTGCTAGTTGAGATCTAGCAAAAAGCAATTTCTTACTTCTGGAATTGCACACCTGTTGAGATTTATTTATTTATTCATAGTATATTATTCTAGAAATAAATTAGCTATTTTTGCTCTTCAAATGATTACTGGAATGTTGAAACAGAATCTGCAAATATTTTATCAAATACTTTTTCCTGATATTGCTTATGTGGTAGAAAAGAATTACAGGTGCCTTACAGGTTAAATTTTGCCAAGCAATATTATCCTTCCCCATATCATACAGAAAGGTACTCATATTCACTAAAATATAATGCATGACTCTAACCTGTAGTTATTAAATAGCGTATTCATTGCAGTAGCCATCATGTATATGAAAGGAAAAAAAAAAAAGCCAGGAATAAGGCTAAAGAGTGAAAGGAGAAGTTAAAAATGGGAAAATTAGGATGCTGAACATGAATGAGTTAAAATTTAGTTTAAGCCATCACTGCAGAAGAGAGTGATTTTGAGACCAAATTTAAAACAGACAGGAGGGCCAGGGAAAAACTAGAAGTAGCAAAAGATGGCATGGCATAACAGAGAAAGCATTTCCTTGGTGATGTAGAGAAGATTCAAGAGCACCGTGATTAAGAGTGTGAATAGAAATAAAGAGGTCAGAGAAATAATGAAGGTAGTTTTTAAGACCAAAGATACTGGATAGAAACTGAAATTATTCTGGAAAGGAGTGGTCAATTACAAATAGCCAAGAGGACACTTTTTAAAAGGTAATCATACTGAACATAATGACATTGAGGGGCTGGAGTAACATACAACACCTACTGTACTGTGGAATTTTACTTTCTTATTCATTTTGCAAATGTAATTCAAGTGGGAAAACCTATGCAAACCATGTAGTCACTTATTGTTATTGTATCTCAGTACAAAATAGAATGGACGCAATGTTGTAGAACCTTTATTCTTTGATCCTACTGTTAAATTCAAAGTAAGTTATCCCTAGCAAACTAATACTGAGTACAGGAACATTGCATTTGCCCTAAAACACATACTAAAAAAAAAAAAAAAAAAGGCTCTTTTCCTTAGTGAATATAGAAACCAAAATTAATAACAAAAGACAAGTGTCAGTGTCACTCTTTTTACATGTGTAACACCTGAACAATGAAGTTCATTTGTTAGGTGTATGAAACAGACTGTGCTGAACAGAAAAACACCCCAGCACAAACAACAGAGCAGCTTGGGATGCACACAGCAAACATGGCACCTTTATTAATCCTGCAACAGACAGTCAATGCCTTTTTCATTTCATCTTCCCCTCATCTCTCTGATTGTCTTTGACTTTCATCTGAAGCTGCTGCTCTCTGTATGTATTGTACACAATCAGTGTATGCATGATTTTTTTTTTTTTAAATTTTATAAAGAAATCTTCCAAGCTCCTTATCTCTGCTATCTCTCCCCACCTCCCTCATCTCCTTCTTCCTTTTCTGGTTTATGTTTTTTGTTTGTTTCTGACAAACAACAGAAATATTTTAAAAATTCTTTTGTTAGTACTCCAGAAGCAAAGTATTAGAATACAAAACAGAGAAAAATCAATATTAGACTCCCTTCATTTTTGCAAAAAACAAAAAACGGAACTGAAATTGATATGTGTTCTCTACCAAACACAGCACAGACCACTTCAAACTAACAGACAGAAGACCTTCTCTCAAAAGGAAAGTTAGGAAAATGTTTTATATACTTCTAGAGTGAAGAAACATCAACTGTAGTATGCAAGAACTGGCAATTCAGAAGCTGACACAAACAATATACTGGACCACCAGTTCTTAAGTCAATTGTCATTTTGTTCAAGTGAAGATAAAAATCACTTTTATTAGAGGCTGCCAAACATTATTACATTAGGTAGGGTGCAAATACCAAAGAGAGAAACAAATCTGGAAAGATTACAGCAGAAATAAAGGAGGTAGGAAAATATAAACCTGGAAGACTGCCTATATAAACATCAAAAAAACCAATTTGAATATCATATTTTCACCTGTCTACACTTTTTGTGGTTTCGACTTCCTTTAAACACACGTAACACTTCGACCTATATTAACAAGAGCTATGCTTTAAGTTAAACCAGATCTTTATTCTTTTCTTATTCGTGCATAGGAGGCAAAATGGGTTTTTTTTCAAAATATTTTCCAAATGACTTGCAAACGGCCTTCAGAACTAATTCCATAATGTATTCCTACTGTTTACAAGTAATAACTTTGATTCTTTTCTAAAAATTCCATTTTGTACTCTTTTAAAACATACATCTGTGTTTTAAAGTTTGATGCCTCACTACATCACCCACAGTTTATTTAAACTGTTTCCACTCTAATGACGTCACTATCAAACAACTAAAATTTCCTTTATCATTTATAAGAATTATTTATTCCCTCAAAATATATCTATTATTTCTTTGCTACAGCTAAACAAAATTCTAAAAAAACAAATGTTTTCTGTCCAAATGCCACGTTGTTCCATACAATTTTTATATTTTTGAAGTTCTTATTTTTGCTACGTGTTATTACGCTTTCAGGACTGGAATTTCTAAATAAAGCTTGATAATTTAAAAAATTGTTTGTTACCCTCCACCCCAATAATCTTTTTCTTTTAAAAAGTATTATTTATTCCTCCTTTTTCCCTTAGCTCACTGATTACTAACACACCTGTATTAATAATACTAACAAACCTGTATTAATAATATTACTTAGAATACTTACATATCTTAGAAAAATATAAAGCAAAATTCCTTATTACTACTCTATATAGAGACAGATGTCTTTGCTGTACGAAATAAACATGGAAAATCTATGAATATTTTCTTTTCTATACTTGGATCTGAAGTCTGTACACGCAAACCAAAACTTAAAAATACACTTTGCAGTATCTTGGAGAGTCTTCTACACAAGCATTACAATATACAGCTTCTATTGCATCAAAATCAGTGGGGGACAGAAAGAAACTTTCATGACAGTAGAAATATGCAATCCAGCCTTTCCAAAGGTCAGTGGCTCAGGTAAAGATGCAGACCTCCCTGCCATACAAATGTGAACTAACAAACAATCCACAGCATTTCCTACAGACCCTGAAAACATGCAATTCTAATGGTATTGTTAAAAACAATAGAAACAAACCAAAAAAAAAGGTTATCCACTATCTCACAGAACGATGATTTGGGCAAAAGGACATTCAGGAAGCAGAAACTCTCATTGGCTCTGCAGGGGAGTGGGCAATTAACTGTTCATTCACTTCTCAAAATCAACAGAACCCTTTGTCATACACCAAAAATATTTTCAATTTGACCATGAAGAGTACTATATTCACCTGGAGGCATAAAGGTTTTCTCCACAGAAGTCTTAACACTTTCTACTAGAGTAAAACATGAAGCTATTTCCTGAAAGTTACAGCTACACCTGGGCACAGGAGTTTCAAGGTCACAATGTATTATCTCACATTTTCTAAAGCTATCTTAATTAAAAACCCTCTTCAGTTTTATTTTAGCTGAATAGAATTCTGACATGTGATGGTGTAAGGCAGGACAGGAAATCTAGACAAATTATATAAAAGTAGTGTAATTAAAACTCAAGGAGTTTTAATTGGAAAATGCAATCTTTAATGTTTTCATCATATTCATGTATGTTTAACCAACACCTGAGGTAATTCTCTGGAAGCCATTAGATGATAAAGTGAATGTATCCTGCCACGCTGCACAGAAAGACAGAGAAAGATGAGATGAAACTACTGGGGCCAAGGAAGCTTCTCTTGTTGATGAGGGCCAGCAAAACCATTGAGAAAGAGGAGGTTCTAAACTAAACTTTTTCTCCTATTCCTGAGCACATTAATAAAATATGCTGCTGCTGCTACATCAACCTTGCAGGATTTCTTTGGGTTAGGGTTTTGGGGTTTTTTTTTCTGGTATTAGTGATAATTCTTATCTGGAAACACAAAAATATGATTAGATTAGTACATGAAGCAAACAATCTCATCTTTGCTGTCTTTTTAATTTTATTAATGTCAAATCCAGATAAATTATTTAGTAATAAAATTCTTAATAAACTAAGTTTTAAAATAAAGTAATACTATCTAAAATTACAAAGTGAAATTTAATCATTCTATTGAGAAGTTCACCTGCTATGCAGAGATGAGCAAAATTCTAACAATAACACTGTTTATAATGATGCTATAATTTATCTCTACATAAATACTTTAAATTGCTTTTGTGCTAAACTGCCCTGTTGATTTGAGAAGTTCTTCAAAAGACATGAATTCTATATCAATTTTTTTCGCACTTCAGAGGTTCTTAATAGGTGTAATGAAAGAGTGCAAAGAGTGAACTGCTTGCTTTCTCAATCTCAGATTAAATTCACTTTTTTTGTGTGTATAAAGTGAAAGTTACTTCTTACGTGTTTGAAATGGGGATGCATAATGACTTCAAATTGTACAAATCCTCAAATTACTTCAATTTCAGTTCTCAGATTAGGAAAAAAATGAACACCGGTCTCTTTACCAGTAAGGATTCTCATCTACATTGTGTGCTTCATTTTATCTAGCCCTTCTTTTGCATCAAATCCACTGCTGATACAAGCAATTCTGCACTGCTGCCTAAACTCTGCAGGCCAGAAGAGGGATTAAAATTTACTCAGTAACATATTATGGATATTTAAAAAAAAAAAAAAATGTTCACAGTAAAGGAATATGTGTCCTTATTTGCTGTATCTACATCCATTTTTAACATACCCTACACATACTTTATGTTCAAGAGACTCAGTGGCACAAAACGACTTAAAAGAACATTTTGAAATGTTACATATCCTTTATACTTTATTGTAGGCCTTGAACATTAGGTTATTTAACAACCAAGAAAACAGATTTCTTTCCAAAACAAGAGACACAAAAATATTTGAAACTGGAAAATTCAGTGATTTTTTAAAGTGAATCCTCTCACTCATATTAACAAGGTTTTAAATTTGGCAAGACCAGATTTTCAGTACAGGTTAGAACTTTCATAACAGACTTTTTAAAAAAGCAGCAGTTGTATCACTGTTCAACTTTGAAATTAAGAAACTCTTGGTAAGAGTGCTTTTCAAAAAAATACAGATGGAACTTAAAGTAACACTGAAGCTAGTTAAAAGTACCTAAAAATAACCTATAAGAAAAAAAAAGTCAAGGTAAAATTGTGTTATTAAAAGTATGTACAGTTATCTGTTTAAAAATACACCAATAATGTAATCAGGAAATGACTGGTATAACACGTCCATCTTTCTAATAGGAAAAAGAAAAGTTACAGAAACTGTAACTTTCACTTTAAAAGTAATGCAAATAAAGTTCACCTAATAAAAAATGGTTTTGTTCTTAAAAATTTCCAATCAGTTATAGGTACACTCATGGTTATGACATTATCAATTTATTCAGAGTTACTGGATTCAATCTCAATATACAGCAATCTCAATATATTTTATCTAGGAAATTTTACTTTCTGAATAACATATTATCCTTTCTTATCACTCAGCAAGGAACACACGAATAGTTCACATGGGAAATTCCACATTACATTTCCAGTGTCCCTTTGTTTAAACAAGCTTTACAGCTATTTTGAGTAAAAAATAATAGTTGAAAAAGTCTGACATAGAAATAAAGGTTTCTCTCATATTTTTTTAAGGTCAATTAAAAGTGAAAGTTAAAAAGGGATGGGAAAGTCAATAAGTAATTGCTTTTTATGACAAACTAAAAAATTGTCATTACCTATCAGAGGTGGAAAAAACCCCACCTTCATTAGTGAACGTGAGCAGGAACCTGTACAGGGATTAGATAACTCTGCAGAAGCCTGTGGAGCAGAGGCAGCTGAAAGCCTGAAATTGCACTTTGAGCTCCTGGGCTGATTCCTGCTTCTTGCCAGCTACAAGCAGCTGGGACTGGTTTTAAGTTTTGCTAACAAATGGTCTAGACATGGTTTAGCAGGCTCTAAATCCTGCCAATATTGAAGAGGCAGAAGACCAAAGCACTCCTGGTGAGGCTGATCATGAGTTGTGCTTCTGCCCATAGACTGTTTAGACTGGGAAAACTGCGGTCTCATGGTTATGCAAAGACCACCTGCTGATGAAAAGAAGCATCCTGAAAAGAATTCATGGTAGGGAAGAGAATGGGATTTGGAAATACGGTGGAAAATACGCTGACTAGAAGATCCTGGAAGTAAGAAAAGATCCTGTAGGTCAGAGAATAAAAGAGTATCTCAGATTGGGATGCATTGATTCCATCTCCTTGCTCCTCACAGGACTACCTAAAAGGAAATCATATGACTAAGAGCCATACACACTACTCTCCTTGAACTCCTACAGGCTTGGTGCTATGACCACTTCACTGGGGAGCAGGTTCCACTCACTGACAATCATTTAAGTGAAGAGCCCTTTCCTCATGTCCACTCTGAACTTCCCCTGATGCAGCTTCATAGCATATCCTCGTGTCCTGCTGCTGGTCAGCAGAGACAAGTAGCAGATGACGCCTAAGAATTTTGGGCAGTGATGTCCAATGTCTGTAAATGCAAAGCAGTGGCAGAGCTCAAGCTGATGGCTGGACCAGCAGCAACCTCTCTGCCCTGTCAAGGAAGCTGAGACCCCAGGAGCTCAGCTCTGGTGGAAACCAAATGAGTGAGTGTGTGAAACAAAGTAGACTAAAAACTCTGATATATTGGAAACTATGTCCACTACAAGTTATTGCTTACCCATGAGAGTACTAACATTTCTGACAACAAAAACTCTTGAAATAGAATCTACAGTAAACATTCAAACAAACAAAAAGAACCCCCACAAAAATGAGTNCGGACCAGCAGCAGCCTTTCTTCCCTGGCAGAGAAGTTGAGACCTCAGGAGCTCAGCTCTGGGGGAAACCAAATGAGTGAGTATGTGAAATAAAGTAGACTAAAAACTCTGATATATTGGAAACTATGTCCACTACAAGTTATTGCTTACCCATGAGAGTACTAACATTTCTGACAACAAAAACTCTTGAAATAGAATCTACAGTAAACATTCAAACAAACAAAAAGAACCCCCACAAAAATGAGTTAGAAGTGCTGCTGGGGTCTACACACAAAGCAGTGACAGGAAACACCTCTCATCTCGACAGGCCTCCAGGCTCAGACAAGAAGCCATCAATTTTCCAGACTGTTATTGAAAATATAAAATATATAAACACACTTGAAAATGTTTGCTTCATCATTTTTCAAACTGCTCCTTGAAGACATGGCATTCAGGAGAGCTCCCTANCACAGCTTCCAGGTAAAAGAAGGATCTGGTTTAGTTCAAAGGAAATTAATAAAACAATCCTGCAATGCTGTACCACTAGATTCGGTCGCACAGACGAACCCTGAAGGGTCCCTGAAAGGAGGTCTCACAGCCGTTTTAGAGAAGTTAAATTGCTGGCAGAAGATGAAGAGTGTGGCCAATTGAGAGTCTAGAAAACCACCATTCTCAAGGGCAAGACTGCCAGAAGGATTCTGTGCTGTGTGAATAAATTCAACTTAATTTTATAAGGTGCTTTTAGTGACTTCAAGTTAATTATTAGAGTTATGAACTGACTGACAAAGTCTCATACAGAAACTCCGTAAGATCTAAATTAAAAAAACCCAGAAAACACAAGCAAAATTCCATTAAAATACTTCTGTAAAACAAGAGTAATGACTGTATGGTTAGGAATTTCTCACAAACTAAAAATGACAAGGTTGAAGCCCGAGGTGAAGCCTCTAATGCTTAGGACCCAAATCTAATCATTGTGTTCCAGTGAATACTGTCCCCATTTACCACTGCTTCATCGCAAATTATTTCAATTCAAATATACTGAAGCTTGTCAGTTTAAATGTTAAAGAGTAATTCTGCACACAAACTGTGTTTCATATAATGTGGAATGAAGAAAATATAACTCCTGCCAAAAGAACAAACCTCTACAATCTTAGAGATCAATGGGCTTGATTTTGAACAATAAATAAAGGCAGCCAAACTCACAGACTCACTTTTCAGACAGGACCTGTCAAAAGCTTATTTACAGAAGCACCAGTCTCAAAATACACATAGATTTTTTTAATCCCCATTTTTTCAATGCTTCTATTTTCAGCACTGTTTTTCCAATAGGAATAGAGGTCGCCGTCACTCAGTTTGCTGGTGGCAGCAAGTTGGGTTGGAGCATTGATCTGCTGGAGGGTGGAAAGCCCTGCAGAGGGATCTGGACAGGCTGGGTTGATGGGCCAGTTGCACGAGGTTCAACAAGGCAAAGTGCAGAGTTCCACACCTGGGTCACAGCAACCCCAGGAAAGTCTCAGGGCTTGGGACAGGGTGGGTGGAAAGCTGCCCGGAAGAAAAGGACCTCGGGGTGCTGGTCAACAGCAGCTGAACGTGACCCAGGTGTGCCCAGGTGTCCAAAGCCATGGCACCTGGCCTGGATCAGCAATGGCATGGCCAGCAGGACCAGGGCAGGGATTGTACCTCTGTATTCAGCACTGGAGAGGCCACACCTCAAATCCTGTGTTTGATTTTGTGCCTCTGACTACAAGAAAGACATTGAGGGGCTGGAGCAAGTCCAGAGAAGGGCAACAAAGCCGGAAAAGGGTCTGGAGCACAAGTGTGATGAGGAGCAGCTGGGGGAGCTGGGGGTTTTCAGCCTGGAGAAAAGGAGGCTCGGGGAAGACCTTGGGGACCTTATAACTCTCTAGAACTACTTGAGGAGAGTTTGTAGTGAGGTGGCGTTTGGTCTCTTCTACCACATAACAAGTAATAGAAGAGGAGGAAATGGCATCAAGTTGTGCCAGAAGAGGTTCAGATAGGATTTTGGGAAAAAAAATGTCACTGTAAGGGTTATCAAGCACCAGAACAGTCTGCCTAGGGAAGGGGTAATCACCATCCCTGAAGGCATTTAAAAGACCTATGGATGTGGGGCTTAGAGACATGGTTTTGCGGTGGGCTTGTCAGTGTTAGGGTAAGGTGTATTAATATTTAAGTGTCTTTTCCAAACTAAATGATCTATTATTCTATACCATAAAAAGTTTCTTTTCAAGGTACTTCAGTCTTTCACAATTTCTTTTTTTTACCTTGAACCCATTTAAGGCTGTATATTTTATGTTCTGTGGAGGTAGTAGGAAGCAAGTAAAAACAAAAGCAGTGAGATAGAAGTTTTGCCTGGGATCAATACTAGGAACTGCTCTGATAAACCAAAATGGAAAGTAAATACAACACTCTTCTTGGTCAGGTATTCAGTGAGATAAATCAGTAACACAAACCCCAGTGCTTTCATAAATATAAACAGAAGACAATGGGTAGTTTTAAATGAGAATTTTGAAAAGTCTCAGAAAATTAACTTGAGGATCCTTTTATTTGTAAGTGAAGCTGGATATTTGTAAGTGAAGCCTTATTACAGAGAATGCATACAAGACAAAATACAGACCTACAAATTCAGGCAAGCCTTCTGTAATTGCCAAGCAGTAACTGCCATCTGAAAACTGGCAACATAAATATTTTCTGTTGGACCTTTCTTAGTGTTCATTCAGGAAATTCAAGGGCTCAGGTTTGAGAAGTGGATTCCTGTCCCAAGATGTTCAGGAGGTTATGAACACTGTCTAAATAAAGAAGGTAAAGCAAGAAAACTTTTCTTGAGTTTTAGCAGAAAAACTGCTATTCATTCACCTTTGGCATTTGAAAATGCTTCACTGATCCAACCAGAAGCAGTGAATCATTGACCAAACAAGAAGGCACCGAGTGAAGAGGTTTGCAGAGCAATGATTATCTTCGAATTTGAGAAAGGTCACAGCTAAAAAAAGTAGAACTTGTCTGGCCGCACTTTGCACAACTGAAATGCTGGTCTTGCAAGTACCCTCCTGAGTGACAGAGTAAGAATTCAGAAAGGAAGGATGAATTTGAAGGCACACAAGTTGTGAAGGTACTAGGAAGAGTGAAGATAAGGAAAAGGAAGTGAAATGTGACATAAAAGAATAGAAAAGGGCAAAAGATAGAAGAGAAAGAACTTTGACAAATGATGTGTAAAAGGCAATGTTATTCCTTCTTGCCAATATGGAGCTCAAGGTTCATATCTCTTACAATTTCTGACAACTGACATAAGAAGCAAATGTATGACATGTATCAAAAGCCATATTTGGCCAAATTTGCAGGCTTGTGATCAAAATCTTTGGAAAGAGGACTTACTTAGTTATGATTATTTTGGGGAAATTATAATATTCAAGTCCTATAAGATGAAAGTTTGCAGAGATTGAGAAAGAAAAATGATTCCATGATTTTAACAGAAGACCAACATACTTTGTGAAAATTGTTTCTCCATTACAGCACCATGGAAATTAGCAGACCAGAATCAACTAAATATAATGAAACTTTTCTTTGATAACTAGATGGAAATGAGAGTCAGTTTTCTAAACTTTACAAAATCAAAGAGAGAAAAACCTTGAATTCCTCTTGATTTTTTATTGCAGTCCCCTAGAGAAGTAGACTTTACTGAAAATTTTAAGGCAGTTGCAGTATTTTTAATGGTACCCAAAAATCTTAATACAGCTGGCAGAAAACCAAAAGGCTACTAAGAAATAAAATGATATTTATTTCTTTTAATTAAAATAGATGGGATTATTACATTATACCACCTCCGGGTATCTGGAGAAAAAATTGTCAACCACTATTTAATGAGAATTATAAACTTATTTTAATAGGTAGATGACAGCTCTTCAAGAAATACATAGCTGAAGGCAAAAAATAATCACTGGCTAAGAATTGCATTTATTGAATTGGCATATTAATTGCTATTATTTGCAATTCAAGTTTATCTTGATTATAATGAGATTGTCTGGTGGTTTTCCCAAAGGATTCTTAAGTGAATGCTTTCCATTGGTTAATATCTGTTGTGGCTGTAGCACAGTTTTGCCCAGATTCTGGTCAGGTCTTCGGATTCTGCCAAATTGGTAGAATTATAATAGTATTTTATTAGTTATTTGCATACAAGTGTACTAGACAAATCTTCCAAATTCAGGAAGATGAGATCTGAAAATTGGAATGCAAGATGAGGACTGAATAGCAGAATGATATTTTCTTAGTAAATTTTAGCAACCATGCTTTGTAAAAATGACTTCATTCATTTCAGCTTATACATTACTCTCGATGGTGGAGGTGGGGACAAAACCTGCAACTGATCACAAAAAAAGTATCTCATGAAAATAAAATCTATCCTATATAATACCTTTTCATTGCTCTAAAATATCTGTGTAGTGTCTAAGTAGAACAAAGCAACCATAATAGTTTTAAACACCTTGTTTCAACGCTCTGTGAATCATCACAAAGACACATTTGATGTTAGAATAATGTAGCAGGGTTCATGCTTACGTGCACAAGATTTCTGTCCTGGAGTATTTAAAGGAAGTCATTATTTAATAAAATACCTGTCCCTTGAAGAGTAGATTTGAAAACACGGTGTTGAATAAAAGTATAATTTTGCAATAGATTTTTAGATGTTAGACACAATTAAGTACCCAGAGGCAAACTCAAACTGTAGTGCCACATACACACAGATCTTTTTTCCCCAAAGTACTGAAAGGAAAGCACATTGCAGTACGCAATATAGCCTTTGGGTCTCATACTTGTCAAAATTTATAAAAAATTAAACTACTGAAATTCTCATTACAAGGATTACTTGAAACAAGTTTTATTAAAGCACCCCAGCTATTTAAAAGTGAAAAAATAAAACAAAGTAAATAGGTAAAAATCAAATATAACCCTCTAACCTGAGTGGCAGCAAGATGCCATGTGTGATAAAAATGACCAACTGCTGTAATCTAATAACCCAGGGTTAAATTTAATGTTTGTTTCAACTTTTTTTCCAATTACAGTAACCTTCTGAGAAATGCCATCACTTACTATTTTCTTTAATAGGAAGGGGTAGAAAAAGAAAGAAGAAGCCAATGGGTCTTTTTTTTCTATAACTAAACCTGAAGTTGTAATATAATAGATGCCAAATATGGTTTATATTAGATTTATCCTAATACTTTTAAAAGGCAATGTATGTACTATCTTCAAAAATGACTGAAAAAAGAAAGAAATTTATGATTCTAAAACAGTGGTGTTTGAAAGTTAATCATCCCCTACAATCAGCACAACAGCTATTGCCAGCCATGCAAAAATACACAGGAAAAAGTAAACACTCAACAGAAAAAAATCGTGGAAAAAGCAGGTCATTAAGATCAGGTAGAAGCAAAATGCACAAGCTCTTTCACTCCAAGCACAAGCTTAACAAAACAGCTCTCTTTAAAAATTACAATATTGACAGACCTGTGGAGGAACCTGCCTCCTTTTTTGGTCAGGGATTGTGACATACACAGCTTGTGCATATGCGTAACTTTTGAACCGCGGTTTAGGAGAAGGCGAAGGTCCCTGGGGTACACTGACTGTGACCTACGAATAGATTAGAATGTACATATGGGTAGGAGCATGGATTGTAAAAGTAAAGTATTGGTTTTAAGAGTAACTGAAGAAAAAGAAGCAGGAAGGTCATCCCCAGTTACATTTTTCAAGGACAGTGTTGGTATTCAGCAGGCAAAATGGGATGGTATTAAGGAAACCTCTCATTTAATCTGACACCCTTACAAAAAAGCAACAAACTGTCAGGACTCAACACCAGCAGAATACCAATGTAAAGTGAAGCTTCTTTATCATTTACAAGCAGAGGCTCAAAAAGCAAGTGATCTTGTGTCACATCTTGAATTAACAGAGCCAATACTTATCTGCTCAGTACTCTAAACGAGAGTGAGCATCCCAAACCCAACATACAGATAAAATTCAGGCAAGTACAATAGCTCTAAAATGCACCAAACACTTCAGCAGAGGCTGTCTGGTGATATCAGTAAGAAACAAAACTGACATCATAAATCATAAATTAATTCCAAATATTAAATAAGCTTTGTGAGAGGACAACTGTAAACTGAGAAGAGATTATTTTAAAATGAAAGTCAGTGTAAATAAAATGCTAAAAAGTTTTAAAAATATAATGACTATGGAGAAATGTCAACAGCTGTTCTCTAAAAAAGCAAAGATGTTTCCATCTGTTTTTAAAAGTAAAGCCTCCCCAAATTTCTTTGTTTTTTTCTTGAGGTGTCCTGCCACAATCCAAATGCACAATGCTGTACAAGAGAAGTGCAAAGCACTTATTTGTTGAATAGTAATTTTTAAAACAGTCTAGCGTGAGATAAAAACCAGTATGTAAGTACATGCAGACAAGTACATCTGAGTTGCCTGGGGTGAAGAGACTTTGTCCATTATGGCCATGGGTTTTTTGGCTTCCACTGGCCATTTAACGTCAAACTCATGGGGTAGGCATGGGGTAACCACTTTAGAGCAGCAAGATGGAAGCAGAAAAGTGAAACTCACTTCTTGTGAGAAATGCTGTTCACGTACTTCTATGTGCTCTTCTCTAGTGACCCTCGAGTGTCGTGGCAACATCTCCACCTCCCTGATGGCTTCCATGGTGACTTGCTGGGGCAGGACTTGAAAGAGCGAAGTCACGTACATTAAGATGGACTTTTTATCTGGACAGGCAGTTGCAACATCTGGAAGGCAAATTAACATGAGTCATTTCTGTTTCCACATAAGACAGAGAAACAGCCAATTAGTTTTATGGAAAGTTGATAGACTAATGAGCAATCTATTGTTCACATGAAGTCTCTGGAGACTAATTAGAACCTTACAATCAGTTCCAAAATTGCAGAACAAACTTGCATATCAACAAGAAGTAGCCAAAGTTCATAAAGGTAATTTTATCTCATTTAGCATGAACTTTCCATCTATATTTCTTGAGTCAAAATGCAGTTTACCATTGTGATACCCATTAAGCAGGACCAGATATCAGAAAAGGTGTATTTGCTTGTGCTGTATAAATACTGCAATTATAAAAAAAGTACGGACAACCTCATTTTCCAAGTCATGCCTTGTACATTGTCCCCACATCATTTAACCACAGAAAGAAACAATGATGAAGGGAAGAAAAAATTACCAGTTTTTCTTATGAATGGGTTCATAAAAACCAGCTATTGAAGTCAAACTGTAATAAAGCTACACAGCTTTCATATTCTACTTAGTCTTGCATTCTTCATGAAACCTGCAGAACATCAAAGGAACATGGTATTCATAGGCATTAAAATACATAACATACATACATAAAAGATAACCCTTTCAAAGAACAACTCTTCGAGAAAAGAAAAAACCTCTGTAAAATCACTATGGTCTTTAGCAGTCAGTACAAGAAACTTTGCATGAACACAAAGACGATTCCAGCTTTTTCACGTAGCCATGCTATACATCAGCAGGAAAAGCAGTTTCCCTGACTCAACAGTTCAAGTCAATAACGATTTGTAAAAGTGTAAGGCATGTGGCAGCTCTTTGTAAAAGTGACTTTGTTATTTGCCATTGACGCTTACCTCCTACACTCAGTCTAGTGAATCAAGATGTAAAAGGACAGTTGTACAAGAAATTTACCATTAATTCCATAAATGTTTTAACATGTGCGCTGGCAGAAAGCCAAGAGCTATGAGTTTTTACTTAGATCAATCCCATCTTAGCCAAGATTTGAGTTCACAGAAAAAAACCCCCATACAATAATTCTACAAGGTGGCATCTCATTCTCTCTTCCTAGAATGTAGAACGGACATGAGGGAAGGCACCTTACATTAAAAGCTTCACATACATTTGGAAATTAAGAAAAGACATTATATCAATTATTTTGGTTTGGCTTTCTGACCCATCTCCATATCTTTGCTTGGTACTTTATGAAAGACAGCTGAAGGTTTAGTTCTACACTGGCTGGAAAAATGGCACATTCCCTCTAACATTCCCACCTCCATAATAGAAGTATTTTACTATAACCATATTCTCATCTTCTCTTTAATATTCTAACACCATTTTGTTATACATAGGGTCCACTAGTAATTGATGTTTACATGAATATCCATGCCTTCCTACAGGGAAGAGCACACACTGGATGAACAGACATCAGTACCAGCTGTGATTTTTCTATTGTTAGTTCATTATTTTCCTTTTGAAAATATTCTGTTAACCAAATGGGAAAAGACCTTATCATTTATCTACAAAAATATCTCACAAAATAAATAAAAGGAGTGCCTAGCAAATAACATACATGCCAAAAATTGTTTACCCATTCTATCTGACAAATAAAAAGTACATATGCAGCTGTCAAAATCCACTGGCAAATAGGAAAGGATTTATTTATTTAATCACAACAAATAGCTAAACAACCATAGTTACAAAGCTTGGAATATCAATCCGTCTCTCAAAAGTCTTTTTCACGGGCTTGTGAATTATCAGAGCAGGAATGACTTCTACTGTACTATGCCTTTGCCTTCATATTTTCTTCTTTTGAAACCTAATCTGATATATTATCTTTACCACCTGCTGAGTTTGATGGCTGAAATCCTAGTAGCTAGGCAGTAAATAAATTTAAATGCAAGCATTTTCTTGCAAGGAAGGTCACTATTTCTTTGTAAATATGTCTACTTTCATTTGTGGGGCAAAAATATCTGTCAAGCCAATATACAACTCCTAAAAACTAATCTCAAACTGTTGGAAAATACAGAAGATTTTAAATAAAACTAAGTCAAGATATGTAAACTATGCCATTTTTCCAAAGCTAGTTTTGAGAAAATTATCCAGGATTTTTTTTTTGCAGACCAATTAATTTTCTCAAATTCATCTCAGACACAATTCTTTTTCATCAGTTTTTCTGAAAAAGACTATCCATAGTCGGATTGAAAGAAATGAAAAGAACGAAAAAATATTAGACTACAAGTCAAAAAAGAGTTTAAAATGGGAAGCATTTTAAGGTAAGTTTATTAACATGTTTATCAATAAAGAATCTGAAAGGCTTTGGAAAACTCTGGAAACCATTCCAGTTCTTTAATAAGATACAGTTACACAAAAGTACCAGAAGAGTTTCCAATGTGAGTGTTCCAGTTATTGAGAGGAAACTTTTTCAGCACAAAACTTTATGATGACAGATTGGTATTTTTCAAAAGGAAACAGTGACTTAAACTGAATTGTGTCACATGAAGCATATTGTTCAGACAACTATTCTTGATACTTTTTATGATCCATAGGGTTACTTACTAAGGCATGAGGTTTCTTTAAGCATTCTTTATCATCAAAGAAACAAAACTACCTTGCAAGACCCTGACTTTATATACTTGCCTTGAAAATATATTCAAACCACGACCATTTAGAGAGATGGACCTGTCCAGGGAAGGTCTCCAGTCAAATTCACAAAATATGGACAAATAAAACAAAACACTTATTTCGACATATGGGCCAAAATGCTTGTCTGAGTCTAAAGTGACACCATAAGAGCTCAACTTTGATCATGAATTTTAATGTACAATAAGATTCTGTTCATCTAGAAAAGCATTTGGTAACATATTTGGTAACAAGTATCAAAAGAGCAGAAAGAATCTGAGTTCACCTCAGAACATTAAAACCATGAAATGTAACTGAAATCCCCTGCTGTTTAAGTGCAGTTGCCTTTAAAGGATTATTACAGGTTTAATTTGGGAAGCAATTTTCCTGATAGAAGTTCACTGCAGCTTGATTCTTATTAGCAAATATTCTTTGTTTTCTGATGAACATATCTACAAGCCCGATTGTTTGTTAAGGATGAACACAATAAACGAATAATTTCCTAACAAAGTGCCAAAAAATTAAGTATGTCAAACTCTTCAAAAAGTGAGCCAGCAGCCAATTTTTGCAACCTTTGCAGTTCATGAGTGGTTTGGTTCTTCCATCCCTATATTTGGTCAATGAACAAACCCCTGTTAACATTCCCAGTTCTGGTGCAAAGAGGCCTTTTTAAGGGATGAGTGAAAATGAGGATGATATAAAATACCTAAATAAGTTCCATACAAAAATATCACAAGTCTAGCAACATAAACAAAATCCAGCATTTTGCTACACAGTGTTACATTATGAATACAAAGCCATACACAAAGCACAAGCCATAAGTGTTTATGAAAATGTTTCTTCCCATTTTCAAATACATGGCTACTTATATAATATAACCATTCCTTTTTAATAATATTTTGTTTTCTCCAAGCTCTGACCAAGTAACAGTTCTGACACTATTTGTGCTGATTCCACTTACTCTTTGTATCAAACTAGTAGCAAAATAACTTTGAAAGAGGAGAGTTTAAATGCCTTCTGCATTGCAAGAAAGATTATATTTCTGTACATAAATTGCTGATCTGGTTTCTTTAGATTGAGAGAAAAATTCTGAAACATACTTTACCTTACATAGTGCTGAGAAGCAAGATAAGACTTGAGCACTAAGAATACAAGAAATCCTTTGTCCTCAACACAAGCAACTAGGATTTTCACAACATCACAAAGTAGAAAACATAGAAAACTAACTTCTAAATCCTATACATCACCTAATACACTTTACTTCTACTACAATAGTAATAAAAAAATCCCAGTATTTTAGTATTATCTGCTGCTATCCCAAATGAGATTTTAAAAACTGTGCTAAATAAAAAGCATTGCCTTCCCTTTCTCAACAAATTTGAGATTCTCAAAACTTATTTGAATATTCAGAGATTATATAGTTTTTTTCCCTGATAAATGAAGGCTGTTGTTATTTCTTCTATCAAAGTGGGGTTTGGGGTTTTTTTAAAGGCTTTTTAATGATACTAATACAGCATTAGTACTTGTTAAAAGTTCTGAAAAAATTCTACTGCTATTTCCAAATGCATCTGTTTAGAAGGCAGGACCTATCAGATTGCAGAGATAAGACAGACATCTAACTGATAGATAAATGATTACTTTTTACAGTGTAAACTCATTACAGGAGATATTTCCACATTCATCTGGCCACTTCTAGTGTGGCACCAGCCTCAGCCACAGAGAGTCCTGAGGGCACAGAGAAGCATTTATAAAAGTGCAGCCACAACTGACACGTAACTTTCATTTACTTTACCTTTTAGCCTCAAGGACAAGGGTGAACTTTTCAAAGCATGTTCAAAAATATATGGCAATCTGACAAGGCTCACCAAAACATTTTGAAAGAGCTTTCACAAAACCCAAGTTATATATTTTGATCTCATTTTGATTTAGATGAATCTAAATTTGCAATTGAAACTATATGAAAGTGCATGAGACCGTACTAGTAAAAATGAAACAGCTTAGTCTTAAATAGCAAGAAAAACAAGTAAGATTTCATTCCCAAATGGATGCATTAGAAACCTAGGTAAAAAATACCTTGAAAACATGACTCCCATAACTAAGCG
>VYXC01005144.1:300563-355544 GCA_013397175.1 Platysteira castanea
CGGAGATGGAGGACAAGAAGGGGGAAAATTTTAAACTTGGTACTTGGTACTCCAAATGCATACTTTCGGTCATTTAAAAAGTCTATTTACAGACATTAAGCTATGATGGAACCATGAGGCCTGTCTTAGATTTGCTTTTACTGGTGACTTAATTCCCTGACTGTGAAAATATGAGCCTGTATATAGTTTATTCTTCAAACATCAAGAAACAAGCAGGATTATCAGGCAAAGATTATAAAGTATTTTGCTTAAATGTATACAAACTTCTCTGTTGAGGTGCCCCCCTGGGGGCTGGGCCATGGAAGCTGAAGCATGGTTACAGAGGGTTTCCAGGCTCCCTGGTGTTATCCTGTTCCTTATTGGTTATAGGTGTTTTCCCCGCCCCGAAAACTGTGGCTGTCCCATGATTCCTGGGTCTTGGGGGCAGAGTTCCTGGCGGACCTGTGGCCATGCGGTCAGTGTGGGCCCGACCTGGCTGCCATGTGGTCAGAGAAATAAAACATTCATGAATATCTACCAACAATATTGTTCCTGATTCTTTCTACGGACAAAGCTGTCTTCAGGGAGGGTGCAGGCTTTAACCTGACTTCAACACTTCTCCCTCAGTTTCCACTTGGTCTCAAACTGACATTTTCCTACAAGCCATGTTTATACTAATGGTGTGATAATAGCAGCAAGAATAGAAGTAGTGATGGTTTACTCTGACACTCGTTACTGCCACTAAGACCTTGAAGCAATAAACTCTACAGTCTCTGAAAGGCCAGCCAGTAACTGCTGTGTCTACTGACAGTTACTGACCTTTTTTGCTTCTTTTTTAAACTTGCAATTATTTTCTGCCCTGCTTTTTACTCCACCAGTAGATTGCATGTTAAATTCAAAACAAAAGCCATCTTCGCAAGTAATCTCAAGGAATAGCCCTGGACTTGCAGAATGACAAAAATCAATGTAAGAAATACTGAAACGTGGAAATTAAAACCGATGATTTTAAAACTTTATTTTAAAAACAAAGCAAAGGACAAAATTTTTTGAAGGCTATTCAAAGCATAGTGATCACAGTCTATTATTTTGCTGAATAAAATTAACATTTTACAAAATTAACTGCTAGCAAAATGCACAAATTGCACACAGACAATTAAGTGAGAGTGGAAGCCTGGAAGACAGACCACATACACAGATAGTGGCACTGTTTTTTTCTTCTTTTCTGAAGATATGAATAGCCATAAACCTAAACCACTATGAAACTCCCAGAGGAAAATGTTAGTTTTTAAACAGAGATTTCCTTAAGAAAGTAAATGTTTGAAACCTGATAGTTAAGACCCACAGAGTACATTAAAAGTACTGACCTTTATAGGCTGTATTGAATAAGGTCACAATAGCAGCATGAAGAAAATATCTTCAGAAGATTAACACATTTGTGTTTGCCTTTTAGAATTAGAGAGACGGGTCAGGATTTGTGGGATTAAAGTGCTGCAGAATTCAAGTGTATCTGGTATTAAAATAGGTGCAATCAGAAAATACTTTTAATCTGTCTGAATGTCTGTTCTGATTTGCTGCATGGGTGTGAAGGAGCCTTGGACTAATATGCCAGCACTATCCTGGTTAAGTGAACTTGATGGTATCTCTAGCTTTTAAACCTGCAAAATCAGAGTTAATACCTCTGCTGAACAGTAAAGGTTGTGCTTATTCTTTTTCAGGTTCCTTACAATATTAAACATTGATTCAGCAACACCACAACCTTTGCACCTTAAGCTATATCTAAAACAAGTGTCTTCAAAGCAGCAAAGATAGAGATAGAAAGAAGTGAAGTCAAAATGGCAAAGGAATAAAACACTGGTTTTAAAAATTTGGGGTACAATGCTAACATTTTTATCATATGTTGTATACTAGTACTTTCGTTATTGAGTAGGAGTGAGCATGGCTCTCAATAATTTGCTGAAATAATAAATAGTAGTCAACAGTTAATATACTCAAAAACCTGATATACACCACTGAAAGCTGCAGTTTGATTTTTCAAAACCTTGAAATGCAGTGGTGGGGGGGCGGGGCAGGGAAGGGCCAGAGGAAAGAAAACTAAAATATACCCTGTCACCTAGGTCCTACTGAAGAGTCCTTAAAATGAAGACAGATCAAGGGAATTATGGCGTCTGATATCAGAAATAAGGTATCTGAATCAGGAATAGTGTTCAAATATGGTAACATTAACAGTCACAAAACCGGTGATTTTGCTAAGAGTATTTGAGATATTTTCAAACAGGCTAATATTTGAGAAAGCAAATGGGACAATATTTCAAAATATTGTACATTTTCCACTTTATTTTTATAAATATTTGGTCTAGAAAATTGCACAGATAACTATGAAAAAAAAAAAGAGACTGAAATCCAGTAACTAAAGATTTTAAAGCCTCCTATAGAGATAAATTAATTCCTTTTTATTTCATTGCAAAATCTTTCATAAAAATAAAATGATATAAGGTAAGTGGAAAAGGGCAATTGAAATCTTAACAGCCAATTCTGCACAGACAATACAGAGAGCTGTGTGCATACTGGATGGGTGAGTCCATAGAGAGGGCAGTATTTCTTCAGGTGCAATCAGAAAATATTGGGAAACAGCATTCCTCTGAAATACTGCTGAGCAGTACAGGGATTCTGCTACTATGGTGTATATACCTTCCTTTTATTCCCACCTGAAATGTGCTATTTCTGACATCAAGGCAAGCTCATGATCACCTGAGGTTAATTCCTTCCCAAACCAACAAAACAGAATGCTGAATGCTACTACAGGTAGCTTGTACTTTTCCCCTCCAGAACCTTATGGACAACTGGTTTTCTACGAAACCTGAGAAAAGCAAAATGGAAAAAAAATTGAAACCTAAAGAAGAAAGTATCCAAGATGGACTAATTTCACAGTAAATCAAAACTAAGCTGGTTTTGGCTTTGTTTTGATGTATTAAAAAAACGTAGCAGAAGGTTTAAGGAACATAGATAAAGTTCTATGCAATTAAAGTCCTAAATTTAGGTCAAGATCAGGTGTAAAATTAACTCTAGATATGTTTAAAAATATACAAAATTTATTGCATATAATAGTATCTTCAACAATAACTCCTGTTCTCCACTAATTTAGGCCAGAGTACTATTTGCAGATACAAAAATACATTTTATATTTAATAGACCATACTTCTATAGGGCATGAAAGTTTGATTAACTGCAGCCAAATAAAAAATCAGAGAATATTTCAATATCATTATGACAGACTGGGAAAATTTATAGCTGTTAAGGTTCAGTTACATATAAAATATTTAACCATAAAAACCCCACTGACAGGAATTAATGTGTACAAATTGATTTGATGTGTCAGATTTAAATTCAAAGAAGAGGTTTCTTGATGAGTCTTATGCTAAACCTCTTGAATTTTCTCACTGCATGTGTTGCTCCTACACTTAAATGAAGACTTAGGTAATATAGGCTTCTATACCTATGACACATGAACGATATTAAAAATGACAAATGACGTCTTTAAGAATGTTAATCATAGCAGATGCAAAAAAGCTATTTCCACTTTAAAATATATCTTTTAAAAAAATACATATACATCTTGAAGAAGTTGAAACTTGAATTTTAAGAATTTATATATATCATGATCATTCCTGTATTCAAATGCTAGAGAAACAGATTAGAAGAAATCTTATAAATGTTGTAGGGGACAGATTTTTAACATTTGAGGGATTATTTCACCAAGAATGCAGCAAATACATTAATGTGCTGATCTTTTTCCTTAGGCTGATCGTGAGGAAAAGCAGTCTAAAATGTGTCAGGCCAACACTTTTTAAAGATGCAAGCTTTGACTGAAAGGTTGCTGCCTATGCACTGTCCATTTTCCAAGAACTTATTTAAATCTACCTGTAACGTAATTTAAGCAAAAAACCCTTAAATTTGATTATCTGAGGAAGAGAACTGCTCACGCTCAACAGTGAGAACTTCTTAAGTCCATACTCTGGAAACATCTGCTCACGTTTTGCACAAATGTAAGCTTCCATTCACATTTCAACCATTTTATATATGGCTAGCGTTGGAGAAGCAGAGAAATAAATCAAGGGCAAAGCAGGATGTCTGGTAATACATACTGTAAAGACTTAGAAATCAACATTTTAGTGACTTATTTAAACAGGCAGCAGAAAGAAGGTGTCGCCTTTCTTAGCCAATATAAGTCTCAGCCTAACTGATGAAACAGAAGTGTGTGTGACACTGATGAGCGTGGAGATGCATGTGAGAGCCCAAAGAGAAGTTAGAATGCTACAGCTTGGTGGAATCAGACTGGATTTGAGGACATCATATCTATAATACTCATTTCAAAGGTTTCCTGCAAGATGGAATAGCTGTAAATATGCAGGAACAGCAGCCAGGTGTGACTGGGGTGCCAAATGGTACATTGTGTGTGTATCAAACAGTATTAAAATAAATATAGCAGATTTCAAATGTGCAACACAGTACATTAAACTTATTAAATATATGAAAGGAAAACTGTAAATATTGAAACATTACAACAACTACAATCTAGTTGTCAGCATAACAGCAGCACGGAAATGCTTTACTGTGTGCTCTGAAAAAGGGAATCCTTAGTACTGTATCAGAAATGCAAATTGTGAAAGAAGGGCCTACATGGGATACCTGAAATCAGTATCACAGTACCAACTTGTTTATCAGACATGTTTCTGACTTCACTATTAAAAGTTCCTCTCACATTTTTCTCAATTCAGAAGTACTAATTTTATTCATGGCCTTCTCTCACAGAAACAAATGGATAGCAAACTTTCTGTACTCAGACAGTTAATTCCAGGAATGTTTTATGGCAATAGCAGTATAGGAGCAATTTAGAAAGAATCACAACATTTTCATGTTGGCTTTGATAAATAACTCTGACAAATTTATGGTTTCAGTGTTTTAAATACACTAATCTCTAGTCCACTGCAATACACTTAGGACCTAAATAAGCATCGTAGTAGTTTGTGAACAAGTGTTACGGCACAGATTTGTTGAGTCTGCCTTGACTCAAGGATGAAAGGATAAGAAATGGTAATTTATCGTTTCAAGAGTTTCTAGAACTGATAAAAAAATTGGGACATGCTGAATGTAACCACCCTTCAGATTACATTGGAATCCAGTCTAAATAAAGCACAGCTCCTTTTATGGTTCTGGTTGTGCATGTCCAGCTGTTGTTCAGCAAATGCAGACAAATCACACAAGATCAGAACCAAAGCCTGTCACATTCACCAAAAATTGCAAAATTACACTTGTCAAACCTTGTAGAACAGCTGCATGTCAAATATGTATAGTGTTATGTACAACAGCACCTCCTGAAAATACTTCATGCATCTGAGCATTCAAGGAACAGAGAGATCACAGCCTTGAAATGCAAGACTTGTTATTTTTTCATCAAAATATCAATTTTGAAAGGCAAACCAAGTTCATCTCCAGGAAACATGATTTTATTCCGCAAAGCATTAACAAGATTTGATTTTGAATTCTGTCTTCTGACCAGATGTCCAAGAATGGTAAACCACAAGTGGAAGAGAAAAAGGTTGTTAGTCTTAAGTAGACAGCGTAGAGAACAAAACCCTATTGAGAGTCTAGTCAAAGAAAGGCTTGGAGCAGCTATATGAGTGTTCCTCATAAATATATCATGGGGCGAAACCAGAGCAAAACCATCAAACGCAAGGACAATGTTAGCACAAGAACAAAAGAGAACACAACCAACCTGAAGAAATATAGTCTAAAAATGCAGAAAAGTTTACTGCCTTCAGAGAGGTTCTGAGCAAGGCAAAGAATAGAAGCAAAGCATCCAACTGACTACAACAGAACTTGAGGAATTTAATAAAACCTTTATAATAATATGCTTACCTGAAATTGCATGTAAGAGGATTTCAATGAAAAATCAGGTCCTAAATGTTTTGTTCCTCCTCTCCTTTTTACATTATAGTTAATGCTAACTATTTTGTAGCTATACTCTTTTAATACAGGCTATAGTTTCATGTTTTTCTACAAACTCTGTTCCCCTGCTTGTTTTTATTTAATTATTCAATTATGGGGAACCTGGCCAAAATAATGACAAGAATAATGTGTCATGTCTGACTATTCTTAGAAACTCTGATAAAGCATTAAACTAAAGATGTAAAAGAGCTTCTGCATATATAGCATACATATACATATTTAACAGTTAATAGTACATCAACAGAGCATGTGAAAGAAAGCTGGAGATTAATCAGTGCAGTCAGTATAATGTAAATAGGAGTTAGGAATGCATTAGAACAACAACCAGTTTTATTACATATTTATCATGCATTACGCTAATGAAGAAAATGCAAACAACCCTAAAAATGTGTTTAGATAGGACTATGAAGCAACACAAAAATTAACTAGGTTAAATCTAAATATTAGTTGGTGAATATTTTAACAAGCAGAAGGATTTGTAAATAAAGAGCAGGGGTGAAGCATAAAAAAAAGAACATGTAAAAGTTTAAGAAAATATATACTCTTAAGAAGAGATGGTAGAACTCCCAATTCCACCATTAGTGTATTATTCCTTGATATTTAAATTACAAGTATTAGTTATATTTTCTTGAATTATCTTTCTTTAAAATGAAATAAATTACATAGACTTCAGATCCACCACGGAATATACATTTGTCAAATTTTCACCTGAATGTCTACTTAACTCACATCTCTCACAGCCAACTACATAACTCCCCACTGTTCTCTTTTGGTTTGTTTTTTGTTTGTTTTGGTTTTTTTTTTCCCCTGGGACCTTGCAAAACTCACTAGCAGAAACCCATTAGAATACAGTGCTATTCCCTCCTTTTTCCTGCCTCTTTCTCCTCACCTCCCTCTCACTTCTATTTAGTCATTCCAACTCAGATTTGAAAGAATGGTAAACCTTTTCTCTTATTGCTAAACTTTTTAAAGACTACTTTAGTAGTCTTCAAGCTAAACTTTTTAGTTTCTAGCAGATGATGAAATAATTGAAGACATTTTAGCGTGAAGTCAAGCTATCCAGCAGTTTTACTGTTATTTTGCTTCTTCTGAAGCAGTTTTACATCTTTCCCTGACTTTTCATTATTTATTACTAAAGAGGTTATGTCATGCCAGGCTTTAATCTATGCTTCTTGAAACAAAATATATTTTTAAAGTCAAAACAATTTAAATGCAACCTTTTATTAGCATTTTGGGGAAGAAGAAAAGAAAAAGATTGTTAGAAGATGTGCTTGAAAAGTTCCACATGTTTGTTTTAGAATTGACTCTTCCAGGCTGAGTAATTAAACAAATAAGCAATGCTGCAGGTACAGGGCTCAAACAGAGCCATGATGAGAATAAGAAATATTCACGACTACAGTCATGGGAGCAGAGTCTAGGATTATAAACAAGAACAGTGAAGGCCAATACTTTTTTTCAAGTCTTTATTTAATTACCCAGTGTAGAGAGACTGACTTTGGCCCAAACATAAAGGGTGAATTATTAGCTAAGAAAACATCTAAATCTAAAAAACATCATAATCTAAAAATTATGCAGAAGAGATCACCTTTGCGAAGAACTCAGAATGTTCTGAAGGCCTGAGATTAGGCTTTGAAACAGGGCCTTGAATATCTAATAAACACCTAAATATAGGAAATACATGTCCAAACCCACTGGGAAATTTTCAATCTTTAAACCAGGTACAGTCTTGTAGTAAACTACAAACAGATTATAATATAAAGGTTGAGTGTCTTCTCTTGCTGACGTGTTTCCATAGATGAACGTAAAAAGCCAACAAAAAACAAAACCATAGAACTGAAAAATCTTCCAAAACTAAAGGAGAAACCAAGCAGCTCTGCAAACTTTAAACTAACAATATGCAATACTTTTTAAATTACAAAAATCTACTAAATATGCAAAAATAAACATAAAATGGCCCTAATTCTGTTTAGCTACTCTTTGTTTTGGGTCTTTATTTGACAGGGTAACTCCTGAAAAATCTTTGCACCTGGATGTGCAACTATATTCCCCAAGCAGGTTGTGCAAGCTGGCCCAACACTCCAAGAATTTAGCCCATCTTACCAAAAAGATAGTAATTACAATTAAAATAAGCCTGTAGGATTTAGATAGGGCAAGTGAATGACACCAGTCACAGAGAAGTGGCATATTTCACTAACTTGCAGCATTAATAGTTTAGTAATATATATTCCGGGCCCTCACAAAACACTTTTCATAAAAAATGAAAAATTCTAATAGCTTAGAAATGGCACATTTCCAAATCCAGAGCACTAGATTTGCTGCAGACTGAAGCACTCAGTTTGCCAAGGACAGATACAGCAGCAAAGGAACCAAGTGCCTTCCCCACATTATTCTTCCCCTGAGCTCCAGCTGGCCAGAGCCCTCAGCATGAGCAGAAGACATGCAAGGATCTTCTCAGTTCTGGAGCACGCACATAAGGAGTGAACCATTTTTTAAACCTTTGAATGACAGTATGAAATCTTTATGCCACCTAACCAGCAAAGCTATTCAGCAGATGTAATTACAAAAGCAAAACCACATTCTTCTACAAACCTGAGTCAAGGGACACCAGCCAACAAACACCACACTTAAGCCCTCCAAAATTTTCTATAATTAGATTCTTCCTTCCAACCAGACTGCTCAGGTAAGTGAAACTAAACTTAAAACACTTTAGCCATGGCATTGTGAGCAATATGTAGTGAACAAGTTCCAAGTGTCTAGAGCTTAACTGTATTTCTGAAGTCACAGATGGCTGAGTATGTTCTCCTGTTAATAAGGCACAATGAATCTCACCTACATGATTATTTTCAATTCAAACGGATGCAACTCTTAGCAGACATAGGTCCTCACTCCCTGTGTAATTTTTTACAACTTTCATCTAAACTTTGGGGCTAGCAAGGAGAGAATTTAACAATGCAACTTGTAAAAAAGGTATTAAGTACACAAGTGACACAAAAATGAAATATCCTATATCAGGATAAATAGAGGAGGATAAAACAAGCAGAAGCAAAGTAAAATACTTACAAAAACATACTTTCTATAGTGTCTCTGTGCTCCTGGCATATAACAATTGACAGTGCATTATTAATGAAATGTGTTCAAAGAAGTTCAGGCTCTTTTTGTCATGTTTGTGTTGTATCATTTAATCTTAAGATAAACTGAAATGTTACAGCTTTCTGAAGATCCTGCTACAGAAAATATGGAAGACGTAGATAAATATCTCTGGGTAATCTCTTAAAACGAAGTTCTTACACATGTATTTTTATTACCTTCCTTTTATAAGATGCTAATATGCCATAGACAGTGATACTTCCTCATAAAAATGTCCAGCCTTAGCAAGTTACCCAATAGAGAGTTATTGATTTAAGAAAGAGCTTGATTTTTTCAAGTATTAATTATTTCTGTTCTTAGTGTTACACTGGTCATTACAACAGATATTACTGAGAAGAAGTCAGGAATGGACTATTATAAAGTCCATTCTATATTATAAAGTTATTAGTTTAATGAGAATTCATAATTGAATGAGTTGAATTCATAATTGAATTAATAAAAGCTTGTAAATTTTCTGTGTCTTGTATGTGGCCAGAGTAATCAAATAATAAAGCACTCATAAAGGAGATCTTAAGTCTTTTAGAAATACCAGATAACTCTGGGGTATACAGCAAGGTGTCTCACCCTCTAGGTAATTTAAAAAAAAAAAAAACAAAACCTCAGAATGGAAAATCACTATCATCTGAATATCTCATGTCTGTTGGGTAGCCAATATGCAATATGTCAGTAGTATCAACTCAATTCCTAGGGGAGTAAGTAAAAAAATAAGCTCTAAATTTCCATTCCATCTCTCATAGAGGGAATCTCAGCAGAGGAACATTCATATAAAACAACTGTGATTCATCAAAACCTCCCCAGGTTACGTACAGAAATTATGTTACCTACACAATCTAAAGATTAACTGGCAATCTTCACCTTCAGAACAGTTTATAAAGTTAAACATGCCCAGTGATAATATTTTATTTAAATTGTTGAAGATACAGTAATGCTACACTGGCTGATCTATTTCCCTTCCCAGCATTTTCTCCAGCCCCTATTTTGCATAGGGCACAACCTCTCTTCCCCATTTTCTGGGTCAGTGTTTCCTTCAGCACCCGAGTCACGACAGCAGTCCCAGTGGCTGGACTATCAGTGAGATAACAGCTTTGCAACTGTGCATGGACCTCCAAGTCCACCGCTCCCATTTCACGTGCATTTGTGTAGTGGTTTTTACATAAAGAAGGTGAGACACCTCATCACAGAAGTGTTTTGAAAAACTTCATTGTCACATGTTGCTGCCCTTCTCTTCAGCTTATTGCCCCCCCTCCCTGACACAATTAGGTTAAAGCCCTTGTCACAAGGTTAGAAGCCTGTTGTCAAAGACGTTCTTTTTCCACTTTGACAGTCCTGTTCCTGTTCAGCAGGCATTGTTCCTCAATGAGGTCCCCACAGTGAAAAAAGCCAAAATCGCCAGCTGTGACACCAAATCCAATCAAATGTTAATCTGAAAATTTGCCCAGCCCTCCTTGAGCTTTTCCTCTTTACCAGCAGGACAGAGGAGAGCACCCTGTGGGCACCATGCCCTTCATCCTCACCAGAACTCTGCAGTCACTCTTTAGACACCCAGGCACTACCCATGGATTAGTGCCCAAATGAATGAACAAGGGGGAGCAGCCTGAGGGTCAGACGCACTTTGGGAGACTCTCTGCAGCCTCTTGGATCCAAGTGGCTAACAAGTAACAAACCTCTCAAGACACGGTCAGGTTTGCAGAAGAATGTCTCCACCTCCTGCAAGAGACACTGTCCAGGACGTATCACCCTCACCCTCCTTCTCTTCACCTTGGCCTGCCTCTGATGCCTCCTGTGACAGGGAGTTTTCTTCGTCACCTGTCTCACAAGCTTTTCTTCAGGGGATAACTTTTCCAGAGATCATTGGGAGCTGGCATGTCAGCATTGGGAGCACAAGCATGCAGCTTGTGCCAACCTCTGCTGCAGGCTTTTGCTTCTGTCAGTTCCAGAACAGCAGCCAGAGGTTGATTGCTATCAGCTACCCCTAAAAATCTTATCTAGAGCTGCTGAATAGGGAGCACCAAGCACCAACTCAACTGCTTAGAAAGTATTGATATAACCAGGGGGCAAGAGCACAGTAAACAGAACCAGGCAAAAGAATCACAGCAGTACCCAAACTACTTCAGAAGAATTTAAGAGTAATAAAAAAAATAATTAGGGAATGGTAATTTCCCTCTTAGATGAGCAATAAGAGTTTATACTGATGAACGCTATGAAACATTTCCTGAACAGATAATGTGTATCTGAGAGTACACTGATAATGCTCCTTACAAATATTAAAATTCATTCATAACTTGGATGGCATCTGGTTTAATTCTGAATAATTTTTTGAGACAATGAAGCATTACATAAAATCACAGAAGCCTCCAAGAAACAGTTTAATCCATACGTCTTTAACAGAAAAAAATAGCCACCCAGTTTTCTAGTAAGGTTTCAGAGGTACCCATACCTAGACAGGTGACAGGTATATGCCTCCTTAAACTCAAGCCGTAGGTCTAGTCAAAGCTGGGTTTATGAGTAAATTACCAAATAAAGTTATTTTATCCATAGTATACACAAAATCAGACCATGTTAACATTTCAGTTTGGCAACACAATCTGTGAATATACAAAATAACTGCAGTGATGTAAAACACGAAAATTTCAGCATATTGCCAAGATGCATAAAGCATTAAAATCAATGAAAATACCAAAATATTTCTATTATTATTCTGTGCACTATATAGTGATATAGTGGCTAACAGTACTGATTATATTCTAACAAGCATTTGCTAAAATATATTTAAGAGGGAACATAAAGACTGATAAAGCACTCTGATGTGGACAGTTTGTCCCTATGATCCAAGGAATTGAGAGTAAACAAGTCATGCATTGACTTCAAAGTGGGTATTAGTAAGCACCTCTTGCAACAGGAAAATAAAAGTCGAGAAAAGATTCTCTTAATCTACAGCCTTCATTCTGAGTAAGAAACATCTGTACATCTTTTTGTGGGAAGTAAACTGACAGAATTTTTAAACATACCATGCAGTTTCACAACAGTTTTATCTTTAAACCTTAGCTTAAGGAACGAAGCCAGGACAGTTTTTGCAATTCCTACCTTTCAGCTGTTGCACTATGTTCCTAACTGTTTGCTTTGAGAATGCACTACCATGTTTATCTCAGTTCATAAAGAGGAGGTTCGAAAGTTAAGCCATAATAAAACCAATGCAAAATAAAACCCAAACCAAAACAAGAATAAATATTTATCAACCAGTTAAGCTCTCTGAACCATTTCACTGTGGAGAAGAACAGTGCAGGAGGAAGGAAAGAGATTGTTTCAGAGCTGACTGGTTTAAATGCTGTGAAAACTTCCTTATGGCTGCACCACTGCTGCCCAGTTTCTGACTGAAGTAAGGGTACCATCAAATCAGATTAAAACTAGAAAATTATACTTGTGATTCCACTTGTCTAATATCAATTCACCAAATTAAAACCAGTTATCACTAAGCTACAGATCAAAGCAAACAAATTTCTTTTTAAAAAAGTGTATTTTCTCTAAAATAATAATTTCATAAAAGTTACTGGTATGCAAATAAAGCTTTATTTGTTCATTCTGTCTCCAAACACAGCATAGAAATGCTGTAACAGACTGAATTTGCCAGATAAAAGGATACTCTCATTTTTGGGGCATCAGACAAAGATTTTTTTTTTTTCCTTTCGTACATTCTTTTTTCCAATTTCATTATGCACTATTTCTATTGCAATTTGGTGTGAATGGCTATGAATGCAATTCTTCCTGTTGCACATTCAATTATTTAAACATGCTAAAATGTTAAATTACTGTAAACACTTTTGATAGCAGATGCTGATATTTTAAAATGGCACCTGATGGACCCGTTTCACAACTATTTATAATGAACAGGAATGCAGAAGAACTGTTCTTAAGGGATTTCAGCACTGCAGCTTTCCCATGCTCTATGAAAAGTGGTTATGTTCAATAAATCACCATAGTAAGTTATTGTTTCTTCAAACCCAGCTTGTGATGAGGGGTATACACCCCCTAAGGATTTATGCACTAAAGCTGATTTGCTGAGTTAAACAGCCATCAAAATCAGCATCGCTCTGAGCTTATACCCTCCTACAGAATATGCTTATAAAGCATTCTACAAGAATATTACTGGCTGTTGAAGTAATGCTCTCTTTTAATTTCACAATGCAGAAAATTAAAATAAGGTAACTAAACTAGAAGGGTAAAGAGCCTTGTAGAATAGTGGAAAAACAAACCATTACCCTCTCCAGTACATTAGCTGCTCTGTTGGAGCAAGTAGCTTAATTTTTCTTCATTCCCTTGTAATCAACAAGCAAGTCTCTTGACAAATAAATAAAGCCAATAGAGTCCCAAAATAAGTTGGTGGCACCTTTTTCAGAGACAAGTTACATCTTGCATTTATAAAGAGCCCTCAGACATGGAAACCGACTGACTTGGAAAGCCACTATGCAACAAAAGGAACAATAGCCTTTGTTTGCAAAAAAAAGTAAACTCTTACTTGAGCATTTGTGCTGCCATAGTTCAATAGGTAAAATGCCTATTTATATTCAGCAAACTGGAGGCTCTTGGCATAAGAGACTTGCTGAAATTTCTTCCTTTATTAGGCTCTGCTCAAAAAGCCATTATAGAGATCTGTGTTATGGCTCTCTAGGTACAGGCTGCTCCATGACCTTAAAGAAATGAATCTCTCTTTTAGTTTTATATTCTAATTTCAGTACAAGGAGCCAAGTCACACATCATGGAGCTGTGTAAAATGCTAATAAAAAATTAATAATTGAAGCCTTTCTTCCATTTTGAATGTAGACTTACATTAGTTGCAATAATAACCAAGGAAAGCAGGAACATAACCACGCCATTTCATACATTACAAGGGAACAAATCAAAATACAATTAAATCCTAAAATGTTTTGGTTTCTTCTAAATAACACAGTTTAGGACATAAGGAGAGAGATCTAAAATATGTAAGACAAGATTTGACAGCCACTCTAAAAACCCTAAAGTTTTAACAAATAGCAGAAAAGTGTTAATTTTTTTCTTTACTGAAGTCTTAACTAAACCAGATTATCATCTTTGCTTTACTATCTCTAAAGGGCTCAGAAATGAATCAGTGGAGGAATCCTCCAGAATGGTACAAATACTTGGTAATGAATTTGGAAATCATCCTTACGTGTTTTGACAATGTCATCTGAACATAGAAAAATGCACTCTGTCTTACATGTAGGTCTTACAGACACAATAACTTAAGTAAGCTCCATATAGTTAATGGTTNTGTTCTTAAGGGATTTCAGCACTGCAGCTTTCCCATGCTCTATGAAAAGTGGTTATGTTCAATAAATCACCATAGTAAGTTATTGTTTCTTCAAACCCAGCTTGTGATGAGGGGTATACACTCCCTAAGGATTTATGCACTAAAGCTGATTTGCTGAGTTAAACAGCCATCAAAATCAGCATCGCTCTGAGCTTATACCCTCCTACAGAATATGCTTATAAAGCATTCTACAAGAATATTACTGGCTGTTGAAGTAATGCTCTCTTTTAATTTCACAATGCAGAAAATTAAAATAAGGTAACTAAACTAGAAGGGTAAAGAGCCTTGTAGAATAGTGGAAAAACAAACCATTACCCTCTCCAGTACATTAGCTGCTCTGTTGGAGCAAGTAGCTTAATTTTTCTTCATTCCCTTGTAATCAACAAGCAAGTCTCTTGACAAATAAATAAAGCCAATAGAGTCCCAAAATAAGTTGGTGGCACCTTTTTCAGAGACAAGTTACATCTTGCATTTATAAAGAGCCCTCAGACATGGAAACCGACTGACTTGGAAAGCCACTATGCAACAAAAGGAACAATAGCCTTTGTTTGCAAAAAAAAGTAAACTCTTACTTGAGCATTTGTGCTGCCATAGTTCAATAGGTAAAATGCCTATTTATATTCAGCAAACTGGAGGCTCTTGGCATAAGAGACTTGCTGAAATTTCTTCCTTTATTAGGCTCTGCTCAAAAAGCCATTATAGAGATCTGTGTTATGGCTCTCTAGGTACAGGCTGCTCCATGACCTTAAAGAAATGAATCTCTCTTTTAGTTTTATATTCTAATTTCAGTACAAGGAGCCAAGTCACACATCATGGAGCTGTGTAAAATGCTAATAAAAAATTAATAATTGAAGCCTTTCTTCCATTTTGAATGTAGACTTACATTAGTTGCAATAATAACCAAGGAAAGCAGGAACATAACCACGCCATTTCATACATTACAAGGGAACAAATCAAAATACAATTAAATCCTAAAATGTTTTGGTTTCTTCTAAATAACACAGTTTAGGACATAAGGAGAGAGATCTAAAATATGTAAGACAAGATTTGACAGCCACTCTAAAAACCCTAAAGTTTTAACAAATAGCAGAAAAGTGTTAATTTTTTTCTTTACTGAAGTCTTAACTAAACCAGATTATCATCTTTGCTTTACTATCTCTAAAGGGCTCAGAAATGAATCAGTGGAGGAATCCTCCAGAATGGTACAAATACTTGGTAATGAATTTGGAAATCATCCTTACGTGTTTTGACAATGTCATCTGAACATAGAAAAATGCACTCTGTCTTACATGTAGGTCTTACAGACACAATAACTTAAGTAAGCTCCATATAGTTAATGGTTGGCATTTTCCCAAAATATTAACATACACTGGTATACTGAATTATGCTTACACAACTGGCTAAGCTTTATTTAAAAATTAGTTTACTTAGTCCAGGGTCTTGTCAGGCATGAAACAAAACAGATAGACTCTTAGAACATTCCCTTAGCATTAGGCTGGAGTGGCAGAGAATCTGATTATTCTGTTATTGCTGTTAAAGAAAAAAGGCAATGTAAGGAAATATCATCAAGAGTCATATTTACAACTACATGTTGATTTGAAACTGAACAATTAAAAACAATTTCCTTTCCAAGCTGCAGGTCAGAATAACGTGTTATACAACATTTCAGCCACTGAAGCCAAGTGTCTGGTTGTTTCAGTAACAGAAATCTGAGGGTGAATTCTGGCACTTATCAGCTTATGATAAGTTTCTAACAGACTAATACTTGTCAGGGGAGTGATAGCTGATTATACAGTAAAATTGTACTGGAGAAAGGTGATGAACACACTGTGGAAAAAAGATTTAAAAATCACATGAGTCACTATAGCTCATGTCAGAGTAATTCTGCAGTTCCTTGTTTTAATTTATCACAGCAAACTACCCAATACCAATTTTATCCAACATTTCCCAGTGGAATATTTTTAATACAAAAGCATGGCAGAAGCAAATGTACATGAAATTTGATATATCTAGTAGCAAATTAACTATAGTAACCTTGCTACTACTGTCAGTCTGTATTTAACAGGATGGATGCTCTTCCATGCCATGCTCACAGCCCGTACAACTGAGAGAGATGAGGGCCTTCAGGGACCAGGCTGTACCCATCGATTTTCCACTTACACCTGACACTTCAGAGCAACCTGGAGCCTCTTCGAAAAAGGGACACCTTCTCATAATCCTGAGCGAGCATCTGCCCATACATTTGACAGAGTGCTTTATTTTCTTATGCTCCACACTGCAGCAGCAACGAAATACATGATCTGAGGAGGCACTACAAGTGCCCCTCTAAGCAGAGGTTAACAGAGCCAGAGCCCATCCTTCTCCTCGTGCTGACTGCCAGGACAGGGACAGCATGGGATGAGCAGATGTGACAGGACCCGTGAGCAGCAGTTCAGCTGGAGCAGCTCTTATTGCACATCACTAAAACAGCTAAAGGACTCAAACTGTAAGAGTTAAAATAAAGCAATACCTTTAGCTTCAGTGATGCTGAGTACCTTCAGATGATGTGCAAAGCTCTAGCTATAAGACACCTTCCTTCTTCCCAATAAATACAGAGCAACTTAACTCAGGTACTAGTGACTATTATCTATATTTAAAACTCACAGAAAGCCATACAGTAGGTTAAAGGACTAGGTCCTATAAAAATTTAGAGTTCCTGGACAAGAACTATATGATCATGTACTGTTGCCTTATGATGGCTGGTTTACTATACTTATCATTAACATATAATGTAAGATGCACCTCTATTAGTTGCACATTACTATAATATGCAAATAGAATCAGATCCAATGTAAATCAATCTCCAAATTAAATTTCTGTCTGCATTTAAGAATATTCTGAAGAGCCTGATTTAAAGCAATACAAAACATTAAAGAATAAATACTTTGATCATACATTTCTTGGCAACTTTGATATGAATATTTCATAATTTAAAGTTAATTTTCAAATCATTTAGATATTTCAAGAATGCATATCAAATAATATTTTCCATATTAAATTACAAAAGTTTTCCATCCTCTGATATTTGTTTCTAAGCAATTTTAAGCTACAATTTTAATTCAAAGGATGGCTGATTGGATCAAACACCACTCTAGTGTTTTATTAAATCATGTATCAAGCAGTTTGATTCTGCTCAGCTAAACAACAGCCCATGTTCAGAAAAATAGCAATTGGATTGCAAGCAGCTCATCCATGACCAAAACTAAACTTCTCTGAAGTTTGAAATAAATCATCCTGAATTCAGAGCAACATATTAGGCAAATGTGATACAAAGTTGGAGGTATGTAGATATAACTGCCTATTACAATCCAGAATGTTTTTTCCACTTCACAGCTATCTCAGTGAAGATAGGCTTTAGCTGAAAAAACAAATTAACAGAACTGGACAGACTCCTGGATACAAAAGCTCTCTAGCACTACTGGAGAAATATTAACTGCATTTACTATCTGTGAAAGAATGATAATGCTTGTGTACAGTCCTGACAGGGATTTTTGCAAAGTTTCATTAATAGTTTAATGTGTTTGGTGGATTAAACGTTCAGTAAAAGCACAGCTCACTATTCATTCAATTTATGAAAAGTAGTTCTTTAAAACAAAACCAAGAAACAATAACTGCAAAATCATTACGTAGAAGGAGTAAGATTATAAAATTATATGCTTAAACCCTGTGTAATAGTTAAATTGTAGCTTTTAATGAAAATCCCACTGTTTTCCACATTTCCGGTATTTTGGATATCTGAAAGCACCTTTCCGTAAGTTTTCAGGCATAATTTACAAGTCAGGCGTAGTCATGGGTCTTTCCCAAAACCTAGAATCCTCACTTAGCTTTCTTCTCAACAGAAAAAATACGTTCTTGACAAAATGTGTTGACTTCAGAGCAAGAATACTCTCTCAATTCCTTCTATATCAGAAAAGTACTTATTACTGTGAGACTGGTAAAAATCAGTTTTTTGATTTTTTAAGTTTTTTGAAAAAAAAACTTATTTTCCTGAATAAGTCTCAAGAGAAGGCTGGATTTGAAAGAAGGATTCTTGCAAACTGAGAAATTCTACCTACCAAGCTGGTATGAGACACTTGACATGAGACTGTCATGCCATGAACAAGATATTCCAATCTGCTTGCACCACCTCTTACTGCATCCGATTTACTTCACACTGATAAACCTTGACTGATGGCTGTGTTCTCTGCAGGGTGTGCATTATGAAAGAATGAGGTTAGTGCCATTGGAGATGCTGTGTTCTGCTACTTGGAGCTGGATTCAGCTTTTCACTGATGTTAGAATTACCACTAGAAGAAACATCAAGTCTTCCAGCATTGTAATGGATGACAAACAGAGGATTTCCCCCTGTCTAATTCTTAATCAGCACATGGCAGCATGAAATCTTGTACTAATGAACCATAAATCCATGGCAATTCCTTAACTCTCAGCAGAAGGTGAAGATCTTCCAACATATTAATTGGAGCCTGGGCTCTTTCTAATCCTAGTGATATTCTGTTTAGATCTATTACACCAATTTAGGATGATTACCTTATATTTGCAGTGACTCAGGGAAAAACAAAAACCCTAACTCTACAGAGACTGCTAAAGGTAAGACAGGTGAAGAGAAAAGGCAGAAAAAAAATCAGTCTGTCTTTATCTATCTACCATTGTTCTTATAAATTTAATTCAGAAATTTTTAGAAACAAACAAAATTTCCGCATTTAAGGTAATTAATTACTGTTTCACTTCTTTAAAAATGTTTAACCACCCCGACCCCCCAAAAAAGGAACAGATTTAAAATAATATTTGTGAGGGGATAAAACATTAATTACTGAATCTCATTAGGCTAGCAAGCAGAAGAGAGGTAAGAGAACAATTTCAGAGAGAGAGAGAAATTACTGTAGAAATTACTGTACTGGGACTACAAATAACAGCTGCTAAAGAAACAAAGGAAGTTTAAATGTTTCCTTCCAGCTCATAACTCCTGTCACACAGGCAGCACAGTGTCCATTTATCACTTGCCAGATTGAGATTCAAGAGAAAAAATCCAAAAGCAGATCAGGGTTTTATCACAAGGGAGCAAGCAGCATCACCTTGGAAAGTGGAGATGAAAGGGAGAAATGAAGACCTTAATAAAAGCAAGTCAAGAGGGCTGAAGAGTGGTTATCAGAAGTATAATTCAAGAAGCTCATATGTCCAAACGGAGACAACAGAAAGGATAATAAATTCTGGCAGGCTTAGTATAAAAAAACAGAAAGACTGGCCCAGGAGGAACAACCAGCAAAACATATGAAAACTACTAATAAATCTTCCCTCAAATATCTCCGGAGTCAGATCCCTTCTAGGGGCTTTACAAAATGAAAGGATCAGTACAATACAAACAGGTAAAGACAACAAGGCAATTGCTGAGAATCCAAATGACTTATTTGAATTTGTATTCGGTACAGTTTCCCACACTGAAATAGTCTGTGACCGTGGCCAGCTAGAGGAAACAGGGCACAGTGTGCTAGAATGGAACTCAAACTCTGAGCAGAAGTGAGCAATCACTTCCCTCAAACTGCTGGCTACATTCTCACTCCTACAGCTGAGTATGTTGTTGGACTTCACAGCTGCAAGTGAGACCTGCTGGCTCATGTTCAGCCAGCAATCACCTGCAGACTTGTTGCAGTGCAGCTCCTCCCATCACACAGGTAACAATCATAAGACACTAAAACATTATCAGCCCCCCTCTCCACCCCTGAGGATCACAGCCACACCAGCCACCTGTTGCATTTTGTACCACTGATCACAACCTTTTAAACCAGGAATCTAGCCGGTTTTCTACCCACATCTCACTGCTTTGGCTTTAAGGATACTATGAAGAGTCTTGCTAGAATCAAGGTAAAAAATATTCACTGATTTCCTCTTATCCCCAGCACTATCCATCTGATCGGAGGAGAACGTCCAGGAATAGTGTTCCCAATCACTTTTTGATTCTCCATGCATCTGGACAGTTTCTGGGAGAGCTGGTTCCATAATCTTCCTGATGACAAAGTAGAGGCAGAGACTCCAGTAGATTCCTGGATCATCGTTCCGTCTCCCTTGTCCTTTCTGAAGACAGATGTGACATTTTACATTTTTTCAGTCATAGGAGGCTTTTCTCAAATGTCATGAAATTTTGAAGATGTTTGTGACCAGCATCTCCCTCTTAGTAGGTTGTCTCTCAGAGCCAGAGGAGTCCTCAAGGAGGATTGCTGAACCACGAGGGATCTTGGGCTGATACTCCCCAAATCCTCAAAGCTCAACCCTTGATGCAGTGAAAAGATGCAAAGGCATCCAAAGAGTATTTCAGTGAATTTGAGGGGAACTTTTCCCAGGTACCTCGAACAGACTCTTCTTGTCTCTGTGCATATGCTGTACCAAATGTGCTCGGAATGCTGCTCTCCTAGCTTCTTATGTACTACTTTAGATTTGTAAGTAAGGTTTGCAAGTAAGTTACTCTTGTGCTATGGTCAGTACTTAATCTGTATGAATCTTCTGCTAAATTGTTTGACTTAAATGATCAGTTAAGTTAAATGCTGTTAAGTTAAAGTGCTTGAAAAGGAAAGGAAATGTGATTGATACTGAGTGTTTGTAGATCCAAAGGAATTCTCCTTGGAAAGCAACACCCTTCTCTAGCATGAATTTCATGGATATATTCAGCTCAGAAAAGATTTTTTGCTAGGAAAACATTTCTGAAGGCAGTTCCATGTGGTTTTCATTTCAGGATATTATTTTATGGTAAGTAGTAATCCTTTTTATTAGCCATCTACACTTTCATGAAAGTTGCCTCCTAGCATTAAAAAAAATTAATTTTATCTACCAATCTTAAATAGAAAAGATCACTTACAAAAAATAAAAAAGAAGCTTCACACCTGCTAATTAAGTTTTCATCAACATAATTTTCACATATGTACCTCCCTTAGCATCCAAGACTGCTCCAGTTTAGAAATAGGAATTTTCTAGCTAGCAATTTTAAGACTAGAACAGTACCTCTTTGCATTTGGCCACATCACATGCAAGAGAGAGAAAAATAAGGTTACTCAGGCAAGCACTCCCAGTGTTCTTTGCACTATTTGAAAGACTGCTGTTTTCTAAAGTTAAAGGTAAATTGTGCATTCCTAATGCAGAAGAAATACTTGTCTCAGCTCACTGAACTAAAGCCATTGTTCAATAAGGCTTCACCTATACAAATATACAGTTCACATAACACTGAAGGTCAAAAGAGATGAGATCAATCTGAATTTCAGAGGTCGAATATGTCAAATACTTATTTTTAACTTTTCAGTGCAGTCATTCTGAATATTAATGCCAAAACACATAAGAACACACAATAGGTAAATTTGGCACATTCCTTACATTTTCTCCATTCCTAATATTAAACTCCCAGAAACTGTTTTAAGACAAAAGCAGCGCTAAGTTATTGAAAAAAAAATAATGAAACCCACAGAATATTAAGCACAGAAAAGGTATAACTTACACATCTATGCATACAGTGAAAAATATTCATAGAAAAAGCTACAGACAAAAACCGGCGCTAGAAGTAGCACATGTAAGCTGGGAAAGGCCTGATGGAGTTCTGCTGTGCCATCCTGGACATATTCTACATGATAAACATTTATGACCGAGTAGAACACAATGCATATTAATATTTTAAAGTTCTGTGTTTCTTTTGCATCTGATTTCTCCTTAAAATCTGTCTTAAATTCTAGCTTTCATTTCACAACAGAATCCTTTCTTTTAATAAACATACAAAACCCCCTTGATTAATATAACACTATTAATTATTCACACAGGGAGAGTGATTATGCAGTTACTGTAGAGTCCATAGAGCAGCAATGCATCTGAGCTTTGCACAGTCTTTCAGGTGTCCTCAGACTACAACTGATGGAATTCCACTAGCCTATATGCTAAGTTTCTGGAAATTTGCTCCTGTCAGCAATCACTTTTCACTATTTACAAGCAGGAATATCTAACACATCAGTTTATAAATATTAATCTTGATGCTTGTTTTTCTAAAGGACAATTATCTTCCTGGAGGCAATCTACTGGTGTTTGTAGTTACCCAGGAGAACCAGAGGAACGCAAAACTTACAAAAGTTAGATCAGGAGGTCAACAAATGCCACACGCACACCATTCCCCCATCATACTCAGTATAATTCACTTAATTAGATCTTATACTATTATGGCCTCGTAGGTCATGCAGACATTGAAAAAGCAAACACCTTTCCAGTTATACAAAATTGAAGTATAAATGTGTTTCTGACTTTGGTCCCAGGTGCAACAATGCTGGTTTTATATTTCTTGACCTTAGGAGGCCATTGGCAATTACAAATAGCCCAGGCACTGGCAGCCATCACACTTATATGACAACTTCCTTCAGGGATGGGGAAGACAAGATTGTTTTATCTTTTAGAGGCCAAATAAATCCTGAATTATTACCCGAACAATGAAAGAGTTCAAAAAAGAAAAGTCAAGGATTGAGCACTAACCAACATCCATTTTGATTTGGATTACACTTGTGTTTAGCTCCCTTTACTGTGTTTGAGGGCTGTGGGCTGCCATGGCTGGCAAACAAGCCCCATCCATAAGCAGGTTCACTCCCCACGGGACAGGGGAGAAGACAAAGTACAAGAGTGAGAAAAGGTATGTGTTAAAATAGACAGTGAAATCACTCACCAGTTACTGCTGCAGGCAAAACAGACTCAGTTCGGGGCATTTGGGTTCATTTACTGCCATATAACAAAAGCTAAATTTAAATACTGACTTAATTATTGAGAAACAAATAATTACATGTAAATAGTTAGGGAAAAACAACTTTCCCCCCAAAATACCTCTGCCAGGCCCAACTTCACTTTCAGGCTCACTTCACTTCGAACACCTTGCTTTACCTCCTCACTGTTCCTATTTTTTCCCCTTTTTCACTTCAGACACTTCTCCTCACTTGTTATTGCCACAAGTTCCACCCAGTCCCCTCACTGAGGCAAGGAAGATACATGGGGTCAGCAATTAGTGATTTCCCAGTTCAGGTAAATTAAAATACAAGTAGAAATTTTGAATAGAAGCTACCTTTAAAAAAAAAAAGTAAATTTAAACTTCAGATTTATTGTCTGTGAGTTCCGAAACTGCCAAATAAATACAATATTTTTAATGAGAATTAGGTTGGCAAAAGATTTTTCTTTAGGTTTCTCTATTATATAGAACCTCTACTATAAAGGGCATATTAGCCCTAAAAAACATTCCTTCTACACTCATTTGCATAGTTGAAGTTGGAAGTCTAGCTTTTCTGTCACCCTTAAGACTGTCCCAAAAAATTAGGATGTTTCATCACTTAAACAAAATGTAATTTGCATGCAAACAAACCAAGAACTGTTTCAATCATTTTCTACACTATCCTTCACAGAGATATTTCTTCTAATTAGGACACCTTCCTGTACAGCAATAGCTTTAAACAGCATAATTTAAAGAAGCATTCAGAATGTGTCTTGTCTGTGTTTGCTCCCCACACATACTGATTGAAAGGTGATCAATTTCCCTGTTTTGTTTGTTTTTTTCTTCTCCAGCATTTAATGCAATTTTCAATTCCATATTTTCCAGAACTGAGTCACTGCTGTTTGCAAAATCTTTAATCCTCTGACTGCTTTTCAGCATCTGGGTCCAAGAATATGCTCTGGGCACACTCTACCTACATGTATGCACTTACACGTGAAATCTGACCATATAGAACAGAAAGGACCCATGGGGATTCCTGGCTGGAAAAACTAAGAAAAAGGGCAGCAAATTACAGTTTGCAGTAGCTTTAATTGCCTTGAGCACAAGCAATGCTATACAGCCACGTATGAAGGCAGATCACTGATTGCTCTTTTCCTGTTGCAGCTCTGGAGTCATGGCTGTGCAAAAGTCAGGGAGCCTGTCACAGCAAAACAACACTGTAATAATGAGGGATTTCAATTACTCTCATTTAAATTGTGTAAGTATTGTAACGGTAAGTAATGGAGAAATTAAAATATTTTTTAGACATCATTTGACAGTGATTCCTGGAGAAGGCATTCAGCAAATCCACAAGAGCAAAAGTGATTTTTCATCAGGTTCAGAGCCGCGTGCAGGCTTTGCATAAAAAAAATACCAAGAACCACTTCATATGGCCTTAACGTACTCAAATTCAACATGATTGATGATATTCCATTTTGGCCACTGATACAACTATTTTTATTAAATCCACCATTATATTTAAGTGACTTTGCTACAAGAGACATCTTTGGTTCCAATGCTGAAGTCTTAATCATGTCAAAATATTAAAGTAGAAATATTAAATATTTGTAACTTTGAAAAGTCTTAAAAGTTTTCTATTTATTTAATGAAAGCTATGTAGTCATAGCATGGCATAGTCAAGCACATTTCCAGAATGCAAACAAGTACTATTTTAATGAAGAGGAAAAAATGGTCAGAAAACATACCAGAGAGCAATTATCCTTGCCCACTACTGATGCACACAAGCTTTGTTCCCTTGCTGCTTGGTGATTAACAAGTAGTTTCAGGAGCATCAGTCCATTTTCTCCAAAGTCAGTTTATTTCAAGCACTACAACTGATTCACACCATTTTATCCCTGCTTATCACTGTGTGCTTTTAAAACATACTGCGGGTTACTAAAAAACCACTTCATTCAGTCTTTAAGCCTGCCCTCCACTCACATTCAGAGGTTTGCTTTAGTTACAGCTCATGTAGCTTCTCCTTATTTCCAGCTGATTTTTTGTGGAGTGACTTCAGCTGTTTGGCAGAGTAATCCCTAGGGGCCTCATCTCAAAAATATTGTTCACACAAGATATAATACACTTTATTAATACAAACCTCATTAATTCAAAGCCATTTTTTCCCTACATTGATATTCTTTCACTAAATAATATATCAATAAATTTTCTGATAAGCAGAGGAATCAGAATGAGCAGAAGATAATCTACAACCAGAAGACAGTCTACAGTCCTGCAAGACTCTATAAGAAGCAAAAATCTCCTGACAAACTAAAGCAAACTGTAAGGAAAATGGAATACATCTTCTTGACTGTAATTCCATAACCACTCTGACAAAATATGTCACTCTCTTGGTTGGATTCTGGATACAGATGGAAATTGTAGTAGAAATTACCCCAAAATCATTTTATAAAATGGTTACTTCCTATATCTACCAAAAACGAAATACATGTTCTAATTTTTATGCCAAGATTCTCTTGTCATTTCTTCTGTTTCTTCAGTTTTAACTTCTTTTTTGTAAGTGACTGCCATTTGCCATTCAATATTTCCATAAATTGTGTTTGAACTTCAATATCTATGGCTGAATCAAGGTTATTCAGCTATATTATTTCAATAAAGCCACTGAAAATCACTCACAACAAAAGACTAGAGTTTTACAGCAATTTAGAAACAGTTTTTTCCCTTACTTGCAAAGTAAATAATTCCCAGAAATACCAAAAACTGAATAACCCCACCATGCCCTATGAAGATTATGATAATACAGCTTCTCTCTCTTTTAACAGTGAACGTCAAAGCTAAAAAAAATTTGAAAAAGAACTGAGAAAAAGTAAGTGTCTTTCAAGTTTCAGTAGTCCTGCTCTCCATACACTTTCATTTTAATATATTAGGAATGCAAGAACTGCCTGAGGGTAGGTGATTCTTTTTTCTATTTCCAGATTCAATCATTTCAAGCATTACTTTGTGTTCTCTTTGGAACCAGTAGAAAATAATACTCATTGTATAGAAAGGAGAAAATTCTTCTCTCAAGATTTTTTTCTTCTGATCAAATTTCTGTACAGCAAAGCCATTACAGTGCCCAGAATGTCTTGTCTGCAGGATTAACACAGACACACCGAGATAAGGAAATTAATTTAGGCTTTAGATATGTTGCTTTGTTATGGGAGAATGTCAGCTGAAGATGAAAATCATTACAGAGAGAATTATCTCTCTTAGGGTCTTTATAAATTTTTTTATCTCAAGAACAGTCATGCTAAAGGTTAGGATACATCTCACAAAGTTGGATTTATGCACACAAACTAGTTTAGACTTGCTCAGTCAGAGCTGAAACATTCACCTTAGAAACTCAAAAATTAGGATCTTCTGTGACTATAGATTCTAAGAAACCATCTCAGTGGTGAAATTCTGATCTAGAAATTAAAGTTCAATTACAATAATTCTACCCAAAGATTCGTATGAATTTCATTCTTCCATTTCTTTTCTACAGGCTTCAACTCAAAGTTGTTTCTTCCACCACCGGTGGATAAACTTGTTTCAAATGACCTTCAGATAACAAGAACCAGAAGGAGAAAGTCCAGCATTTCCACTTGGGGCGCAATGACCTAGATTTCACATAACAGAGGGTTACTGGGAGTAGCCTGCCTCAAAGCAAGTATAAATCATTAACTCTTATTATCTCCTATTTTATTTCAAATTCACAGATTTTAATCAAATGCCCCTAATTAACATGATTCAGTTCTAGAAGGTAAATATTTTAATCATCCTTCCATTTGTGCTCTAAGTAAAAATACAGAAGTCTTAACATACTTGTATGAGTTCTTCCCTTAAATTAGTAATCCCTTTAGCAGCTTTTCAAATCAGTAACAGACAAATAAGAGTATCTGCACAGTGGAATACGGGCTATGGGTTTTCCAAATAGAGAAAATTACTTACCTTAACAACAACTGGGGGAAAAAAAAATAAAAGGATATTAAGATACCAAATATGGGAGGGGGCTTATTAATTTTTAACCACAGCCCTCGTCTAGATTTTTTTAGAGTAATCATCTCCACGTTTCATCTCCCATATTCTACAATCCTTTACATGAGCCATCTCTATTTTCAAAAAGCCTTTTCTAAATTATAGATATATTTGTACACGTATTACAGTGCTGAAGGTACAGATTAAAGAACATTTTTGTAGGAACCGGTATTTTAATATCAAAGCATCAAAATTTGATCTGGCTCTATTCTTAGCTCGAAGAACTCCTTACTTAAAATAAATAGACTAAAACGTCTTCTAGCAGATAAATCTCCTTACTTCAACTGAAGTTTACTTAAAATCTAATACAGAAATTTTGTTGGCTAGGAAAATACAATGCTTTTACATCTTTTTAAAATTATCATGTGCAAAATATCCAGTAAAGCTACATGCATTGCTATGTGCCAGCAGAAACTCATCAGACTACGCTACTAAATGTTGGACATTAACCTAAATAATCCTTCTTCTTCCTTTGTGATTTTAAGACAGGCGTAAACTCATTTCATTCTCTGCCTTGATTCATCAGACAAAATAATTCTGTTATAACTGATCTCTTCTAAGTTGTCTTCCATCAGTGTTTATTTTGAGCAACCAAGAATTATGTACATAGTTCCAAAGGGCTTAATTCTTTAATTTACAGAGTTTAGAAAAGCATGCTTAATTCTAGCCTAAAGCATGGATTATGGACATATCAAGTCCCAAGTGCCAGATGAGATATCTGGTAAAGAAGAAACACAAGACTGAACCTTGATTAGTATTTGAACCTTAATATTTTAACACTGTTACAGAAGAGATTTATCTAGGAAAAATAAAAAGCTAAAACACAGTATTATTAATGACCAACAGAAAACTACACACATTGTAATGTAGCAGCAAAGAAACATATGATTGAAAGAGTAGCTACTACAATTTTCCAGTGTTCTGAGGCATTGCCAAATATTAACATAGAAAAACTATTTTATTTTACCAAGTTCTTTATAAAAACAATCCAAACAAACCAACAAAATAAAAGAAGAAAAAAAGAACCACCCCATGAAAAAGAAAGAAAGGTGGAGAACTGTAAATTCACAGGTAGCTGAAAGACCATGCAACAAGGAGGGAAATGGTCTTCTCAAGCAAGAGGAGGTTACTTATAGAGGTAGCATTTAGATGTGAGGAAAAGGAGTATTTAGAATATTGCTTTTTTTGATGTGTCTCTACGCTTGGGGGTATGAGGTGGTAGTGTGCTAAATCCAAAGCTTTTAAAAAACAAAAAATTATCAAAAAATAGGCTCATGGCACAAACACCTCTGCATTCTTTGCAGTACCTCCAACACCCAGTTTCACCACTGGGTTCAGTCTGCACACTGATATTGCTGCCCATCTCTCCCTTCTGCTCCAATTCCTGCTGTAGCTCAACAGCACAGATTCATTCTGCTCCTTCTCACCTTGGAAGAAGCTGGACAGGAGATCCAGGTAAGAAATGACTCAAGTCATTCCAGTACCTCATCCACAATTCTCTCAGCATCATGTAAAGAACAACAGCTGTGGTTACTTAAGTTTATCAATTTAAATAACATTGCTACAAGCTAGGACATGGTTTTACAGAAACATGTAGTAGCATGTTTGAATTACACCATCACTAAAAATCCAAGATGAATATGACAATCATCTGTAGATATGAGATACCTATTCTCTGTTCATTGTACTAATACTACCCCTACTTTCACTCATAAAACATTTTATGTGTATCACCAATGTTAGATTCTGCACATATTTTAGCACAGCTCTCATTTCTATGTATTTATACTTAGCTAACCATTGCTGAACTACTTAAAATAGCAGCTGCAATGCAAGGTTACTACAGAGCTCTTTATAATTCCAAGTTCAGTACTTCAAAGTATATTAAAAGCTGCATACCCCTCCTAATAGAAGATCTTACAATTTCTTTTGTAGCACATGTGCCCCACTTCAAAGTAAATCACACTTATTTTAGATTTTCCCCACTGATAAGAGGAAGGGCCCATTTTGTCCTTGAGTCTCTTAATGCAGTACCCCTCAAATCATTTATTTCTATGGAAATCTGTAGAAGTTACTGATTGTTGAGTCACATCTTGTTAATTCAATTGCTCACAGGCCAAAGAAACAGTAATAAATCTACTCATAAATATGGAAGATAAAGCGGGGTTAGATAGTGTCTTGTGAATTTACTACTTTTGTTGCCTATTTCTATATGCTCAAGACTACAAAGAAGAGGCAGAACTTTCACCTTAACAGTGGGTAAAGAAGAAATGCAGTTTAATCTTGAGGGAAAATGTTTGTCAAAAGAAACTGCAAAGTAAAACATCACAACAAGAATACAGATCAAACTAGCAAGCATTTGGAAAATCTACGTCTTCTGAGTTCATCCATATAAAAGTTTACCTATTTTACTGTTAGTTTTGAAGGTATTTCCATTGACCTGCTCTCGTTCTGCCATTCACAGCTGTGTTACAAGCTAAAGACAAAGCACCTGATGTGACTCAATGGTGTGTCCGGAATTAGAGCTGAAATTTGTGCTAACAAACAGTAAAGCAATAGTTAAAGGGTTGTGCTGTTAATGCTGTACTTTTTAGTGTGAATCCTGTAGACTTCCCTCTTGTTTAACCAAAACCATTCCTAGCTTTGAGAACCAAAAGGAGCCTTAAGAAAACAATACTCTTTTTGTTTTTTCTAACCATTATAAGGTTTTTGTGCAACTGAAATAATGATTTCTAGGCTTGAGCCAGCATTTTTCTTGACTGTACTCAAAAGTATGATATCAAATGTAGCTCTTGCATTTAAATGCATCTCTCCTGCATTTAAAAAAATAAAATACCCCCCCCCCCCCCCACCTTGACATGGTACTGGGCAAATTTTGCTAAATTTTAGGGCACAATAGAAAAAAACCCAAACTTCTCATAATCCCTTGACATAAGACATATCAGCAAGGGTATTAAAATGAACTGAAGACAAATATTACAATTGTATACAACTACTGAGTGCAGACAGGGTTAATAACATTATGAACTACAATGCTGACAGGTTTTATTCCCCCTCTTCTTTGTGCTCCAATATAGCGCAAGCCATTATGGGTGAGATGCAAAAGTATAGGAAGTCAAGATCAAACAAAAAAGTTATCAAATGAAAAAATTGTCTGAGTCTCATTATCACTTAATAATAGTGCCAAAAAACTCATGTCATCAGTGCAAATTAAGGAAAAATGTGGAAAATGTGACTGGGATGGATTAAATGAGGTTTTTTTATCAGGCTACACAAAGTATAAGAAACTGAATAATTACCTAAAAAAGACAGCAAGAACACCATTGTATAATTTCATAGTCTATTTATTATCGGGCTAGCACAAACAAGCACAAGGCCCAGAAAAATGACAGCAGGGAAAAGTTCATTAAACCAAGAATCAGATGTTCATTGCTACAAGGAAGCACGCAAACACTTCTGCCACTACCACACGAGCACTCAGCTGTTGTAAGGGGAAAGAAGACAGCTCAGGTCTACTCCCAGATTCACTCTCTGAGAGACTGCTCCCTACTTTTCCTCAAAAGATCCTTCTGCTCCAACATGACATGAGTATTTATGCCAAAGTAAAACATAAAAGCCATTACACAGACAAAACCATGTAACTACTAAGTGTTGCTGAACACAGTATCTGTTGCTGTTTGCTTGTCCTACTCCTTGCTTGGTGAAATTTTTAAAGATGCTCCAGAAAAAGTGGACACACAATAAAGAACATAATAGCCTTTAGTATATTTTCTGAAGTTTGTTTCTGAAGACTGGAATCATGTTCCTCCACAAATTCAGTACAGATAAAAAGTTTACAAAGAAACATTTAACTACTCAAAAATGTAAGCCTGGGTGTTAGACATTCTTAAAAGATGCAGACTAATCTTAACAGCTTGATCAATCATTTAAGCTTTAAGACATACAAGGTGAAGTTACAGATATCATCATTTGGTTAATTTTCTTAAGATATTTTAAGTCTTTTGCCAAAATTGTCTTAAATCAACTCATACCAGCAAAGATGGCAAATTTCTTCATCACAAATTGATGCTGAGACATAAGAATAACTTAAAAAAATGAGTGTGAAACAAAGGCAGTTTATAATTCGGAAAAGTGTTCAGAAGTTATATTATTTATACCTAAGATGCTCTAAATTCAAGAGAACAAAGAATAACAACCTGAACTACTTACACTGGAAACAAACAACCAAAATATTTTCTAAAGTGAGTAAGTCAAATTCACATCCAGAAAACCACAGTTATCAGAGAAGTGTGACAAATCAGTCTGAAATTTTCCTTAGTTCTATCAAAGCTAGTGGTTTTATTTTTAATTAAAAAGCAAGAAAAGAAAAATAGCATTAAAAGAAAATACACGACTGTAGTAGTAGTTTTCCATATGCTAGCTTTGCCATTCAAATCTGACCAGAAATCAGTATTTAAATGATCTGGTTTGGGTAACTAATATTTGGCAACAAATATTAGTTTTCAGCAAGCAAAGCAAAATAACTATTTATTCTTCGAAAGGATCACAGAGAGAATTATTGAGATTTAAAATATCTTACCTACATAATCATAAATGTCTTATGACAGGGGTCATTAGGAATTACACAGGGATACTTTGGCTAAAAAAATTCAATTTGCAAACACATTTTTCTATTTGAATCGTGCTCACAAATATATAGGTCTTTAACAACTTTCTTCTAAGTAAAACTTTCTAACAAATACCGGTTTCCTCTACCTGTTATTATATTTTCCTCTTGTTATCTTTCATACTCTACAGTAGGAAAGTACTAAAGTAATGAACACCAGATAGACATTTAAAACAACTTACATTTCACTCACTGACAGGATTCAATCAAAAAGATCACAAATAGGTTGAGTTGGAAGGGACCCAAAGAGATCACTGAACCCAATTCCCTGCTCCTTGCAGGACTACCTAAACCCTGATATAAAAAAGGGATTCCTAATAGCCAGTATAAGTAAGGACAATAGCAGGAATGTCAGCATGAATCCAAATACAAAAGCTTTAACTTACACAGCATAGCTTTTACAAGAAATAACTAGCCATAAACTATCTTCACCACTTTGGTGATTGGAATGGACATCAAATTTTGAAAAATGTTTTAAAAGCTGCTCATGGTATAGACTTAAAATATCAACAACCTCAGTAATAAATGGATTATTTCTCATGGGACAGACTTTAAATGTCAGCAACCTCCGAGAAAAGCAAACTTCATATATAACCTAGAAAATCAAAGTTTGGCTGAGTATAAATATTTACTTTTCAAAATCTAATTGCTAAGATAGACTCCCTAGACATCTGTTTCAACATGTACCAACCATCAGTAATTTAGAACACAAAAAACTCCAAACTTTTTTTTTTTGTGACTGTGACATGGATTGCAGAAGAGTAGGCCTTTACTGCATAGTGGCTTCATTTGTACTTAATATTCTCAAAATTGAGACAGCAGATATTTAATGAACAAAACCCAATTTTAGAGTGTTCTCAAATTACACATGTGCTGTTTTGAAAAGTATTAAATTAGATGAAAACAATGTTTCACCACTGCATACTCCCTTTTTGTTGTAATACAGTAGCATTTTGCAGTCAGAGGAGAGGCTGTTGTCACACAATATGATGTTAGGAGATATTTGAGTACCTAATTAGGAGACTAGATAAATATACAAAGTAAAATTACGGAAAAATATTCTAGAACCATCAAACAAGGTTTCTCCCTTGCACACATAGCAGAAATCCTGGGTTTCTAGAAATAAATTGATTATCACAAACAAAACAGTTATAGTTCCACATATTCATACTTTCAAATAGGTACAAAATGTACTTTTCCTTTGGAAATGTTTACAGAGGGGAAAAATAAATAGGTGGCCAGCACTGTGATTTACAATACTGAGTAGCAAGTAATTACAGCAGACATTTGGAAAACCACCAATGTTTAAGAGTTTTTCAGTTGTTGGCTAAACAACTGCAAGCATCTTTGCCAAAACCAGAGTAAAATGTCTAATCAGAAGTGACTCTTGCATACAGAAAATAACTTACTCACTAATCTATTTTAAGAAGAAAGTTTAACCAATTATAGAAAACACTGTGACTAGATCTATTCAGTTGCACAACTCAGTTTTCAGTTCCAATCTCATTTAGAGTTTACAGGCTCCATCCCATGATTTAGCATGTGGAAAGCCTCTTCTTCACCAAAACTGAGTTCTAGAAATGAAAGAGTGCACTAGGCAAGAAATGCTGTGACATTAAACTTACATATTTTCAATATTTCTCCTAGGGAAATACATGGGATACAAGGTTATTAGTTAACAATTGAGACATGTCCAACTATATTTAAACATTAAGAGACTCAATGCTATGTTTTAGATTCATTTTTGCATTTTGTTAAATTATAGTTCTTCCCATGAAAAACTCACCACGAGTGAGTCATTGAGAACAGCACAAACATATAGAAAAGCTCATTTACAAGTGTCTTAATAGGAAATTTCATGAAAATACAGTTAAAGTATCATTGTATGGGAAAAAAGAGTGTGTGTGTGTGTGTGTGTGTATATATATATATATGACCACCAATAGCCGTTCCACTTGCCTTAAAGAATGTTTTAGCAATATCCTCTGAGGGAAAATGACTAATCTATCAGCAACAGAGAAGCTACATCAGATACTACACAGAAATGTACAAAATTCAAGAGAACATATGAAAACCAAGGAGTCTTTCAAACATGACTGCTTAAGGATGTATAAAAGATAGTCAAGGTAAAAAAGGTAATTCTATTACATGTAAGATTAAATTACAGTGATATGAGACGTCATTCTGATAAAATTTCAATATACACAGAAATATAAGTCATACTTAAAAGATATGAGTATCTAGAGTTTGAATACATGTTTTGGATATACAATAAAAGGTAACTTGAACTCAAGATCTTTCCAGAAGATATAAAAGCTGCAGATGTTCTAAATCTTCAAAACAGAAATCAACAGCTTCCTGAGATACCTCTAATTCAGTGCAGGCACATTAAAATTCTGGTCTCAAAGGTGAAAAAAAAACCACTTTAGAGCATGTACATATTGGCAGTTTTATTCTATTTCAATACAGCACAAAAGTAGCACTAAAAGTAAAGGATTTTGCTTCAGTTTATAATTTGTCTTTCAAAATGTTAAATTCTTGTGCCAAAAAAAAAAAAAAGAGTCAATTTATCATCAAATGCATAGCAAAATTGGTTTTCCACTTTAGGAAAAAAGCCAAACACCAAACAACATAACTTCTACTAACCTTCAGGATCAAGGAGTTTCTCTATTCCCAGGTGTTGCCTGGCTATGTTGAATGCATGGTCTAATCGTTGTACAGGTGACGGCTGAGAAGCAACAGCGTTCCAATCAAACAGGTCTGGTCTGAAGCAAAAATAAAGAGGAAGAATAAGTTTCTTATTTTTTAATCTTAGATTTACTAATGTATTTCTAAAGGTATACATCAGTGTCAGCATCTTTATTTAAAAAAAGAAAGTTCGTGGTAATTGGTACTGGGACTAATGAAGCTCGGTTTCTAACGGGTTTGCATTCTGTTCTCATTCATGTCCCCCACAATCACATTATCCATATTTCTTATTCTCCACTAAGTCCCAACAATCTATAACCTCACATCCCCAAACCGCCTGCTCTCCCCCCCAGCACTGGGCTCCTGTCACTGCCCACAGTGCCCACAGCAAGTTGGCTCTTTCATTCCAGTCCTAAATAGTGCTGGAGTGGGAAAGATCAGGTGTTGTGGCCATGCAGTCGGGACTGGCATGTGGCAGGACAAACAGGACAGAACTGCTGAAGCCATTTGGGAGCCTTCCTCCTCTCCTCAGCCACCAGTTTTTCACTTCATTAATATTTCTGAGTGCAATTGCTTCTGACATTACCAGCTCACTGTTACATCAGATTGAAATTGGTCAATAGGTTAAATAATTTATCGAATCATAGAAACATTTGGGTTAGGAAACACCTGTAAGAACACAGAGTTCAACTCTTACCCTAACACTGCCAAGTCACAATTTACATGCTCCTACAGGAAAAGACAGAATGACCAAAACTGAATTATAGCTCAAATGCACAATCTGGGACCTTGTATTAGTGGTTGCACTATTTGCAGTATGAATAATGTTAATACACCACAATCTTTGCCCTTTCATCTCAGAGTTATCCATTAGGAAATCAGAATTTGTTATCAGGCACTCTGGAGAAATAAAGTTTAATCAGATATTCTGTAGTTACTGTGCATGTAACATGAAAAAGAACTATGTTATTTGTGACTTCAGTGTTCTAAATCAGAAGACATTTAAACGTATAATTTCAACTACAAATAAATCAAGCACATTACTTACACAATTCAAATTTTGCAATTTTGCAGTTATGACAAATTTAATTACATTTTTATTAATTTTGGAATTTAATTTTAAATAGTCTCCCGAGTTATAATAAATGGAAAAAATGTTCACTACATCATATTGTAATAATGTTAAGAGAGTAGAGGAAAAGCGTCATTTATCTAGTATTTATTCCCCAGTTATGTACCTTTGCTGTCCAATTTTTTTCTGAGAAAGGAGTGATTTACGTAGTAACAACAGAGTTATTCCACGTTATTTTGCTTCTTTATGCATAGATACTTAAATATTAAAAGTAGAGTTTTCTCCTTCCCACATGCAGAATAACTCCAAAATACTATTTAACATTAATTTAATATTAAATCTGGCTGGGGACAGAGTGGAGAACAAAGAGGAAATTTAGGTAGTAATCTCTGGGTTTACTCATGGATGGATGAAGTCTGGATCCTATAGACTGGTTTGTGTAATATAACTCAGGCATGCAAAATACAGACTACATGTGCAGTAATAGTAAAAAAAAAAAAAAAAAAAAAAACTTTGGCCATCCTCCTTTAACTGGGGATAGAGTTACCATTGTTCATAGCTGTCAATATGATGCTGTGTTTTGGACTCCTAGTAAAAAGAGCGTTCAGAGCAAACCAGGTATTACTGAAGTGTGCTCACACAAAATCAAGACCCTCTCTTTTTCCCTTCACTCTACCTTCCCGAAGCAAGTGGGGGATGGATGCGCAAGAAACCGCGAGGGGACATAGCCAGGGCAGGTGACCCAAGCCAGTAAAAGGGATACCCCATGCCATATAACTTGCTCAGCCATAAATACCTGGGTAAAGGGAGGGAATGGGGTGGGAGGGTGTTTGTCTGGGAAGGTGTGTCTTGCTTGAAGAGTGGCTGGGCATCAGCTACTGCCTTTGCAACACTTGTTTTTCTATTCGTCTTTCCTCCATTTGATAAAACAGTCTTTATTTTAACTCACAAGTTTTCTTGCTTTTACTTTTCCTATTCTCTTCCCTGTCCTGGGGAAACAGGGGGAGAAGCAAGCCAGTGGCTGTGTGGGTGTGCAGCTACTGGCTGGGTTCAAGCCACCACACCCCTACACCTTATTCTGCAACCATACAGAAATTCTTCAAATCCTTATTTTCTCCAGATTAAACATTTGGCATAAGATACATAAGCTCATACAGCAAATCTAGCTAAGAGAACACTGTAGTAACAAAGCTGCCTTTTACAACTGTAATAAAAAGCTTGGCAAGGATGCGTTACATAAGTACTACATAGACCAGAATGTAAAAAGATTATTTGGTAAGAAAAGCTTTCAGGACAAGGAGAGGAAAGAACTGTACCCAAGGGACTACCTCCCCCTCAATTTTTTCTTTTTTTCCTTTTTTATTTGGCTTAAAGCCTAAGTACACCTGCAATGGTCAGAGCAGCACATTATCTTCACATAATCATGACTTGTTTGGTGATACAAGATTTTATATACAGGAACATACTTCTAATCAGTCAGGACTCCATTGGGCAAGAATGTGAACATTTAAATCTGTTCCTTGAAGAATGTCACAATATTGCCTTACTGCTCTTGAGAAAACCTCTGTCATCATTAATATTACCTTAGAAGGTCAATTTCATCCAATTTTTCAGTTGTATAATCCAGGAGGGTATTTTCAAGTTATCCTACCAAGATAGTCTAAATCTAAAATTATTATAAAGACATCATCTGTAGAAATAGGATTCTCAATATAGTATTTGTTGGGGTTTTTTTTTTTTGTTGTTGTTGGGTTGGTTGTTTTGTTTTTTCAACAAACACTCCATCATTCACAAGAACATTGACAAAGTTTCAGCCAACATCATGTCTTAGCACCTGCGTTGAATTTGCATGCTACATGTGCCTGTGTAGAGCACACACAGCATCTCTTTTTCCACTCACTGCAGATGGCAAAAACTTTGAACCCTCTGAGACACAGACAGAAGAGAATTAGTAAGCTTTAGTATGTCACTGACAGGTTCCTTATCAACTTTCTTAGTACTGTACATAAAGCAGACAGCACAGATTCCAAGCCAGCTTATGAGTAAATGGCCACCTACTGCAACTCGGCTCTGACAACCACCAACTTAATTAAAAGAAAAATAAATTCAAAAAGCTCTCCCTACTCCAACAGTAATTTAACTTTCCAGATTTTCCCTTTGTTGAAAGATTATGTTGCTATACACATTTCAGTAGCTCTATCACTAGAATAACAGCGTCATAAAGTCAGCTTGAAGCATCAGCTTCTCAGAGCTGTGTGTCAGGGTGCTTCCCTGGGTGTATTGATGTGGCAATACTGCCAAGTGTGATTGTGGGAGATATTACAGCCTAGAAGATTAGTAATTGTGGTAAGTGGAAAACAGCTTTCAAAAATCCCCAAAACACTGAAATAGATTTTCAAATTACAACTATTATTAGCTTTCTAAGGAGTTTTAAATACAGGTGTGAGAAGGTATGAAATAGTAGAGGAAAGAAATGAAATGGAATACTGATTCTTTGCCTTCATTTGTCCTTTCCATATAATACCAAGGGGCATGAAATTTATTCTCCTATCTGCAGCTTGGGTCTTGTCTGAAAGGGAGCAAACCCAAGGAAAAATAACTACCATTCCTTACTCCTCTTCCTGAGCAATACAACCTTATTCATGTTCAAAGAAATTAGAATTAAGTAGAAAATGCTGAACTTTATCTAGCCACTCACTGATCAGCTCAAACAGCACTGGTCTTCTAGTAGTTTATGACAAGCTCATGGGGAACCAAAATTGAAAGGATTGAAGGTTTTAATGGAGAAGTTTGCATTGTAAAATCAAAATTTATAAGGTAATAACATAACATAAGGTAATTTTTTGTACCAACAGTTCTCTCCTGTAACTAGCAGAACAAATTTATATTTATATATATATTTATAACAAATAATAAAAACAAAAAATAATTTAAAAGGGGATAACAAACCTGATTTTCTTCAGAACATGTTTCCAAGAAAAATAACGTACAGAAGGGACTCCCTACATCCCCTCTGGGCCCCAGTTACATAATTTACAACAGAACTAGTTCAGCCAGGATTAATCTGGAGTATACTATGGACAAACAAATCCTGATAAATCTCTATGTAGATATTAAAGTCATGGATAAGACAAACCAGTTTTCCACTATTGTAGACAGACACTAGTCACATTTAGATCATAAAATTTACCATCTCCATTTCAAGAGAAAAGTTGTGGGTTTGTTGCTTTAGCCTTTTATACAAGATCTTGTATATGTCTTCAGAAGTCTCGCAATTAAAAAGGTCAGGAGAGAGTAACTGACACATAACCTAGTGATTTGCTAAAATAAGATTATTTTCATACCTCTTCATCCCACTGTTTTTACTTCTAGTTTTCCTGTAAAGTACTGAAGAAAAACTTTTTTTCTGCTTCTATCCAGGACCTCTTTTTGATGCTATGTTCCTTCCCTCCTCACTCTACCACCCTGAAGCAGAAACAGCTGCATTGAAGTGCTCATTTGTAAGGCAGTCATCTGCCCTAAGTTCAAGCATTTTAAAGAAGCAAGGAGGAAGATAACAAATGACACCTGTTCCCACTTCAAAATCCTGATTACAGGGATAGGGGAGAAAAGAGAAAGAGCCCCAACAAAGTTAGAGAAAAGCAGTAAAGCTCTCTCTGATAGCCACCTGAAAGAGTAAGATTACAAGAAGTAAATGGGGAAAGGTCTTTGTGATCTGGAGCCTGAAGATGGGAGAGTTTCAACTACAGAAGGACTGACCTCTCTTCCTCAGCAAAATATCTGAGTTTCTGTATATTCCTGGGGTGATGATGCCACTCCACAGATGCTGCCTTGTTTCTTCAGTTTAATTCAGAACATACCATTCAAGAGACCATGTGCCAAGCCTATATCCTGAAAATTCCTGCTCTGGGCTCACTGATGTGCCCTTGGAGATTTGCCAGGTGACCTGTGCTCCACTGCTCCTCACATTCAGTATTGAAAGCAATTGCTAAAGAGCCTAAATGTCCATGGAGGCATGTTGATTACAGAGATGGGAAAATCTACTTAAAGTAACCCCTTTATAAAATGATGGAGAAAGGGCATTAGAAAATTTTGATCCAACCAAAACAGTCAGCTGAAAGCAAGGGATTGGTGGGTTAAAAGACTGTGAGAAATAAATCTTCCCCCTGCTCTCACAGGGGTTACAGTGTGGTTAGGGCTTCATGACAGTCTCTTACTTTATCTCAATCCCTTTAAGGAGGTGCTTAGAAAATTCACCCAAATGCAAATTACTGTCTGAACTGTTTAGAAAAAAAAAAAAAAAAAAAACAAACACAACAACAACAAACCAAACTTGCTTATTGATGAAAACATTATATAAGAGAAATGAAAATATCATCACCCATAAAGGAAAGGGATTGGTTTGAAAAAGAGATAGCTTTAATGCTACCATGAAATATACCCTCACTTTCAGAGAGCCTAAATACTACGGAAGGAAATTTGGGTAGCAGCATTCTTTCCGTTTTGGAGAGATCTTTGGTGTTAGGGGTTTTCTGTTGGGTTTTGGAGGTTTTTTAGTTTGTTCTTGGTTGGGATTTTGTAGCAGTCTAGGAATAGTGCTAAAATTTGCAAAAAGTACACACACCTGGCACCAGGTTGACTCTATGAATTAATTATCATACCCGATTTTCAAACTATAGTACTCTTATGACTAACTCTGCTTCCATTCCTCACAATGCAGAGGCATAAAGTCAGAGGATGAAAGGAAAAAAGTAGAACATCTTGATGAAACTTGATGGACAACAAGGAAATAAACATGAAAGAAGTGGAACAGGAGAACTGGAGAAACAGGGAATTCTGGAAAAAAACACTGAAAAAAGTGAACAGGGAAAACAGAGGAGCTAAATTCAGAAGTGTTTGTCATCAGAGTGCTCATCATTCTATGCAAGTAAATCACAAAATATTTATAAAGTATAGGACGTGTGAGACACCAGGTTTCTCTGAGAATTCATGTAAATCACTCTTGGACAACTTTTCTTCAGTATATATTCAAACTGTCTTCTTTAGGCACTAAATCCAAGACACTCTGACACCCAACAGGTCTGTAATGTACCTGCATCTTAGACTGACCGAATTAGGCTCCTTAGAGGAGGATTTTTATTATTACAGGATAGAGTTAAGAGCTCCTGAACACTGAATGTCTTAGTATACCTATTTAATTGAGTCCATCTAGAATCTTGAAGGACAATTCAGTGTTCCCACAAACTGAACAAGAAGTGCAAAGTCAACAAAAATCCAACATAATTGGTTCATCTTAAAAATGACTGCATCAGGGCTTTGGAGCAAACGAGGAAATGAAACTTTTGCAGAGGAACTTAGTGATTGAAGTCCAGAAGGTGACTGGTGTGTCTTGGAGACTTGCCTCTGGAAATCTGACTGAGCACTTGCCATTTCCCAGATAAGTGCAGTAAGTACTGGGCAAGACACAAGACTTCTGTGGAGCAATTCTTCACTTCTATTGAAAATAGGCTCACTGTGCAGAAAGCTATGCAAGATTTATGGCAGCAGACAGAAGAAGAGTAAAAGCAGGCTTAAGTTTTGCAGTCCTGAATTACAAAACCTGAATAAGGCGCATAAATTCCAGTAAGCAGGAAATGAATGTTCATCTGGTGAACTTTGCACTGAACTGAGCACAGCAGTGCATAAAGTCTGACATACAACACAGAGATTTGTCTAGACAATCCCAGTGTGGTTTACTGGCAACTGCACACCCCAGCCAGGAACTGATCCTGAATAAGTTCCTCTGTTCAGACTTCTGAAGCTATTCCTACTGAGAAGGACAAAAAGGAATTTCTGATTACTGATTTCAGACACCAGGTATTACATGGTCCTGCAGAGCACACCATCTGAATATCTGAGCATCAGATACCCTAATCAGGAACCAGACAGTCTGATATTGTCTCTAGGTGGAAAGGCATTGTGGAAAGATGACTGGGGGTAAAAATCAGAGGAAACTGAGAAGCTTTAGTCACATTCTAACAGAGTTTACAATGGTATGGAAATTGTAGGGGAAAATACAGTTGCTGCTCGCTGGATGGAATGCGGTTGGCATGCTTGAAACCTGTTCTACAATGATTCCCCACACGGTGGGGTTGTTTGCCAGTGCTTCCCATTGTTTTGGGATTTGAGAGCCCCCCTTATCTTGCCTTTGTTCCCAGATGCCACAAGGAGCAGCATGTGGGAGTGGTCACCATCTTCTCTTTGTCTAGGGAAGCTACATGGATGTCACCTGCAGGGAGCATCCATCATCTTCTTCTTGTCCCGGCTGTCACAGAACTAAGTTGAGGGGGTGACCATCTTTTTGTGAGAAAAACACCTGCTCTTTCTGTATGCTTTTGTTATTAATATCACTGGTGTTCCTGTGCATTTCTTATTCCATTGCTGTTTCCTTTCAATAAATTGTGATCCCAACTCAAAGTCTCTGCTTTTGTTCTTCCCTTGCCAGAGGGGGAAGAGGGAAGGGAGTGGCTTATGTAGAGTTTGATTTCTGGATGGTGTTTAAACCACTACACGGTTAAAGAGTTCAACTCCCTAATAATTTGACTGGTCAGCCATCTTGCAGGACAGTCCCCTTTAAGAGAGAAGTATAGCAGTAGCAGAAGAGAGGTTGGGAGGCTTATCACATTGGAAAAAGCAACACTTCTTTAAAAGCAGCAGTGGCAAGAACTGGGTCTTTTAGAAAGACTGACTAGCACATCTTCCTTAAGCCATGTACACAGAACCCTCAAAGAACTCTGAATCTCTAGAGGTAGAGTTTTATACAGCATACACCACAAGAAGGTAACTTCTGAGAGAGGCTAAGAACTCAAATCAGCTGGTGAGCATGAAAGGTTTTGAAAACAAAGGCTACCCTCTCCAGCTGTGTCCTTGTGAGGCAAATCCATACTTTCAATTCAGCAGCTGATAGAGGCTTTCAACAATTTCCCCCCCCCCCCCCGCCCCCAGACTAACACAGGAAAATCTCCTTCTCCCTCAAGGACGAACTCAAAGGCTTAGTTTTGGATCTACTCCTTGCTCTTCTCAAAAGTTTCCAAGCCTGTACTCCTTTAGAGTATCTACTTGGTATACACACTGAAATTCCAGAAAGAGATCTGAGCTGTATGTATCTGGTTATGCTGTGAAAAGCTCTCCCTCCACAAGAGAATTTAGTATGACACAAAACACAGCACCCAGGTCAAAGCAAACAGTAAGTCATTTAAAAGAATGCTGAAACATCCGCAGATGAAGAAGTTAAAGCCCCCGCATAATAGATACACCATCCTCAAGCCCTGTTACAGCCATCTGTCACAAGCTTACTGAAACAGTGAAAAGCTACTTTTCCTACCTGTGGCTGTGGAGGAGTGCATTGAAAGCCAATCCATCAGACCAGCTAGTGGTGAAATTGGTAACGTTGACCTGTGGGTAATTGCGAGTCGATTGACGGACCCAGCTCAGCAGAATCATCTCACTGTTTGTCTGCTGCAGTCCAGCCATGATGTTTTTCATTACATCTTTGACCTGCAATAAAAGGCAGAATTTGATCAATGATTGAACTTATTAAAAGCTGACTATTTCTTTTCTTGACACAAAAAATCTTCAGTTGCCCAGATTACAGCCTTAAAGAAAACCTCCTAAGTAATTAAAGAACACACTCGTTTTCACAACATAATGACAGCAATCAATTCTGAATGCTTAAAGAAAATGGCTATTGACATGCACTGAATACATTCATCCCTGTGCCACAGGTGAAGCAGGGACAGAGAAGGCATATTTGTCAGCCCACTCGTGGGAAGCGAGTTCATTTAAATTATTTCTCCTTGTGGTTTTCTTTGATCTGGAAATATATCCTTAGTTAACATGATGCATGTTGTAGTTTTGGTCAAAGTTAGGGACAATACATTACAGCAAAAATTGATAAAAGGATGAAAAGTATTCTTCTCTCATAGACGGAGTCGAAATAGCACCGAGGCAAAATAAATTTGCTCAATGCACAGTAGATAATATTTTTGACTTAAAGGTGCAAACTATATTTGCATACATGCACTTGGATGAAAAGTCAATTTCATTGCATGCATTAAAAGAGTATTGTATATGTTTCAATTTTATTGGTTTAATGAAGTTAATATTCCTTTTTCACTAGCAAGAGCTTCTCAATCTACAGTTTTTATTTTACAAAAAGCCTAAGGGCTTTTCTAAATATTATCCTGGAGTTTGACATAATGCAGTAGATTTTTTATTTCCAATCAATTTCTTTAATAGTGAAAGAGCACATAAAACTTCTATTAAAAATTATTTTCCTGTAAAGTAACACCTTTTAAATCATTGCTTTCTCCATATATCTTTTAGAATAGCAGTTCTTTTAAAATATTCCCTAAGATATAATTTAACTATAAAGTTACTTATTGCTGCTTATTCACTTAGGGAATATTGCATTTCATTATCATTTCCCCCTTGAATTGCTCTGCAGTCAGTTATCAGTCAAAGAACAACACTGAGGGCAGAAGCTACTTTGTGATAAAGGGTAGACCCCTTTAAAACTCTAAAAAATTGTGAGATAATATGCAGAAGCTGTAATCTGAAAGGACCGTCAACAAAAACAACAAAAATTAATTACCGTGATATTGTAGAAAAAACAGAAATAACCTTTTACTGCTGAGTACGGTAAGTTGCCTGCTAGTTTCACAGCAATTAATTCAATCATTTGATTCTGTGAAGATATGAATTACTGAAATAAATTCTTGGGTTTGCATGTGAGATGCCCAAAGAATATCAGTGCCTTTAATTTTCCTTTTGAGACTTAGGTATAAACTTTACTTTACATGTTAGGAGTTTCTAAGACAGGAGGAGAAATTTATCCTCTCTAGATTTCATGGGATATGTTCTTGACTTTAGTCTTAGATTGTAATGAGCACCAATGAAAATCAATATAAATTCTGTCAGATAAGAATAGAAACTTTTCATACTTGCCTCCATTTCTGTCAGAAGACAGAAAATAAAATGTAAAAAAATTAGGAAATACATTCTTTCTTTTTGCTTCATATGTCTGAGTGGGTATTTGGAATTTCTTGTCAATATTTTTAGTGTCTTCATTATTGAGAGATGCCTAAGTAGATTTACATCATGTAGCAAGAAGCTGAGATTTGGTCTCTCTATTTCCAGGCAAAAAAACCCCTTTACTACTATAAAAACATAAAATCCTGGTTTTTTCATTAATCTGGATACTTAAAAGAAGAAAACTTTTGGAATTAGCATCTATTGCACCAAACTTAAACAGTATGAAAGACTAGAAAATACTGAAGTTATAGTTAAAAATACTTGTTCAAGCTAAGATTTCATTGTTCATTGTTCATTTGGGGTTTTATCATATGCTTATATTTACAACGGAAGATTTTTCTGAATATTATAAGCAAACTAACTTTTAGAAAATACAACACATATTTGCATTAAAGGATAGCTGAATGAATGCAGGAACACCATATTTAAAAAAACAAAAGGTTCATAACATACAAAAATAATTATGTGTTTGAGCTGATATCAAAGAGAAAGGAGCTATGCCTATGAACAGAGAAGATTAGACAAAATTAGAAAAAAATGGGCCATCAGGAAGGCAATTATTCAGAAGAATCCTGGCAATCGTTTTCCTTTAGATCTAAAAGATGAATCCAAACCCAGCATTTATTTTTACTTTTCAGTAAATGAATACAAAACAGTTTAAATCTCACCTTGTTGAGTTCAATATGCTTACAATAAATAAAGTTTTGCTCTCTTTTTTCTACATTTCTTTGCAACAGTGAAGACTGTTAAATTTGTGATTTTTTGCTGCCTCCTAGGGAAAGTCAGGCATTTAAAATAACAGAGTAAAAGCATCCTGAATGCTGAGGCCACTTCCTCTTCAGTGAGAATTGGTGGGTAACTCCACTTCTACACCTGGAGCTGCCTTGTCCTCCCGAGTGTCCTGAGGGGCATTGTCACCCCACCCCTTGGCAGCCCCATGCCACGTCCCTGAGGGCACAGCACCACACTGCCTGCAGGATGGCTGGGTCCCGCAGCAAGATCAGTGCCTGAGCACGGAAGTGCTGGCTGACATTTGGTGAGATGGAGGCTTTTTGAAGGCTGCTCGGTTAAGATGTACTGCTGAGAAAGTGGCACATAGAGATGTGCTCATGTCAGCCTGAAGAGCTTTCAGGTAGATAAACTCCCTCAGCATCCAGGCTCAAAAACTACAGCTCTTTCCAAGTGTCTCTGCCTCATGCTGTCAGGTGATGAGTTGACCTCTGATACTCATTTCTTTGTTACCTCTGCTTTCTAATGCAGTGTATCCTGGCAGGACACAAAGCTTTCAGGTGTAGGAAACTCTGGCTTCCACGGAACAGACATACTTGCTCTTCCTGGGGAATGGACATATGCTATGGCAATAAGAAAAGATTAAATTTTGATAGAAGAGGGGGAAAAGACAATACAGACATCACCAAGATGGTTTCTGAAATGCCAGGCTGCCAAAAGGAAATCTGTGGACAGAATGGCAGCGCTGCTATTCTTGTCACCACATGAAGAAAGTGGCCAAAAGCAGCACAGCCAGCCCTGGCCCACGGCAGCAGTGGGCCTTTCATCTTCCCACTGCAGGACCATGTCCTGGAATCCGGGCATGTGTTGCTGTGTGTGTAAGATGACAAGGAACACAGCATGATCTCAGGTTCAAACTATATCTCTTTCACCTAAAACCAACACTTAGGCATGTAACATTTTGTAAGATTGGCACTTGGCTTCAGGATGCCAGACCCCAGAATAGAGGGAGGAAAGAAGATAATCTAGAAAGAAAACTGCTCTCAAAGCAAGATCTTTTCATTTTTCTTAATAAAAGAGGAACCTTACATCTCCCTGACAGAATAACTTAGTATTTTTTACTCGCTATATTTCAGGTATTCTGACTGTATGGATTAAATTTTTATAGCTAGAGCCACAAAACTCTTTCCAAATATATTTGAAAGAACACTTTTAAGGACATTTTCATAGATATTCAAAACACCTATCAAAGTAAAGGATATTCTTTGTTCATTGAATCAAGGTGGATTGACAGAAGCATTTCATTTCTATAATCGAAAATCAAAATTAAGTGAAATGGTAGTTTGTATTAAAATACTGATGTGCACAATAACCGTGATGTTTTTAATAAGTCTCCAAATGAGACTGAAGGCTATTGAAATGCTCCCCTCTGAAATACTTCCCTTACGTATATATGTATTCTTTTGTGATTTTTCCCAGAGAAAAGTCAAGATTTGGACCAAAGATTTTTGCTACAGATTTTCTTTCATGCTTTACATGAAAATAAATCCACTCTTAAAAACACAACAAAACAATTTACACACTGCCAGATAGAATTTTTTTTCCACTTAAGAGAGTTTGTAAAATATAGCACTTCAGAAAATAAAAGTTTTGCTCTGTTTTTACTTAAATCTTAATGCTGCAGTGAGGCTGGGATCACAGAGCTGAGAGAAAGAGGGCAGCAGCTTCAAGGAAATAAAGTCTGATGGATTCAGTACCATAAAGAGCTTTGGCAGCAGGTGCTCAACTCAGAAGGATGGTTCAATTTTGGGGAAACTTTTAATAATAATCTGAAAAAACCAGGCTAGATAAGAAAGGACACAATCACCACAGGGGATACAGAAAGCCATGGTATTTCCACTGCACAGAGATGAGAGTGGCAACAATGCGTCAAATCCTGTCTGCTGCAGTGCCTCTACCACCTCTACCACTGCCTCTCCTCAGTGGGACTGCTGATATCCATTTGGATTGGCACTGATGTTATTCCTTTCATGCACTTTTCTTCTACAATCTCTTTTTCTATTATTTTTACACAAAGAGATTAACATTTTTGTAAGAGCCCATCATGTTGTCATATATAAGTACAGGTGTGTCTTTATGCGGTCCTGGCTGCAGGATGTGAAACTGGAAAAGCTTCTTGCCTGTTCATCTACAACAACACAAGTGGTCACACAAACTATAATCTCACTTTTTGTTGTTGTTGTTGTTGTTTTTTGTTTTAGATGTAGACAGATAAAATTCCTCTAAGTGACTTTTCTCAGGATCTGCAAAAGCAGGATTGCACTGACAAACACAAACTACACAAGCATGCACTAAATCAAGTAGCCTGCATATTCCTATTTACTTGTTTTTAGGCCTTTTCACAGACTACAAATAACTATAGTAGTCTTACTATTTTACCAAGCTGTAGACAACTGGCAGATAAGTTTGGTGGCCCTGACTCTGTACAAACAACTTATCATGTTTCCAGCTGCTTCTTGCCAGGCACAATCTGTGACAGGCAAACTGGAACCAACAGGAGAAAGAATTTCTTGAGAAATTTACAGCCATGTTTCACCACAAGTGCTGTCAGGTAATGTAAAATCATACCTACCTATAAACAAGGCAGAACAATCACAAACATATTCTAGATCATGCAATTAACTTCAAAACTTGAAAGAAAATCTGGGAAATAACAAAGGCTTGCTCCACAGAGCTGTAAATAAGCAAATTTACTTTCAATGCTTTGAATACGTTGAGGGAAATAGGCAGCAAACAAATGGCTCCCAAGTGTTTTGAGTTTTTTTCAAAGGAGAAAAGCCCAAATATAAATCTGTCATTGTATTATTTTTTTTTAATTATTGATCATTAAGCAACAGCAATAGGGTTATTATTTAATAATGGCTTATTGTTGCAAATCAGGTTTTAGCTACTCTTTAGAAAAAAAAACTAAAATTGAATTCTAGCCAAATTATATTTACAAAAATTTGAATAAAAAGAGAAGTCCAGAAGATGCAGATCATTTTCAGTAGTTCTCGACTAGAACAAACTGAAACACAGTGATGTGAAACTGATTTTTGCCTTTTTGCTTTTATATATTCTTATGTATTTGTAGCTCTGTAGCCTATTATTGTATAACTACATAGATTCATAGCTAATGTTTCACCTTCTCTGTTAGACAGAAAGACAAAATACATTCCTAAAGGCTCCAGTCCTAATCTGGGGATCAAGGTTAAATCCTCCAGGAACCAAGGTTAAAACAGCATCTTAAGACACTTCCTCATAAACAAAGTTGAGTTAGTATCTAAAGTGGGGAGGCTCTGGAAAAGGTTGGAACCAAGGGAGGGAATTACCTTGTTACTTGTGCTTCTAATTGGGAATTCCTGTCAATTATACTAATTTGCTAAACTTATAAAACTCTATTCACCCTGTAAGGGATGGGCATTTTTTCATACTTGCCCCTGGAGGCCTCCAGTTAAAGACCAGCTTTTATATTACCTCCTACACTAATATTGTCTCCAAAGTGTGTTTTATTTCTAGATCTTTAAGGCATCACAGAACTCCAAGTATAGACTAAACATGGACTGAATCATTATGCCTATGCTGACAAAGAATCACACTTTTAATCACTGCTTTGTAAATGTGATCCTTGGACTTTCCATCCCTGGGTAGTTCAAGCTGAAACCATGGGTACCATCACAGCTGCCATCACAGTTATCAGCAGGCTCAAGATGAAGCTTGAAAAGAATCACTTTTGCACTGCAAACAAAGGGATTTTTGGTCTTGACATGGCTGCTGCCAAAAAGCTCATCAGGCTACACCAGAACCTTTGACTTCTGTGTGTCTGTGGGAGTACGTGTTAGGAGGAATGGTGGGAACAACTGAAAAGAAATTAGTAAGTACACAGCTAATACTAAAGCATACCTTTAACACTTTGCTTCAGGATAAAAGATGAAGAAAAAAAAATATTAATTTGAACACGAATAGTCATCTTGGTCCATAATTTATACAAATTAAAACACAGTGATTCAAGGATTATTGGTAAAAGTTGCGTAGCTGGGTATCATATTCTATCTGCTCTTAATACGTTATTTAGAACAATTTTATGCAATTAAACTAGGAATATTGAAACGGGAGACGAGGGATGAAGTGAGTGAATTTGCGGCTTTTCTCTGTTACTGTTGTTCCATAACATTAGAATAAAAATATTCCCTACTTGGATGAATGATACATATCTGATTTTTGATAGGAGTGTTTAGTTTTTAAAGTCTTTAAAGCTTTGTTTCCCAACACCTTTTCTTATTCTAAATTATTCTATGAAAAATTTGTGGATTATTGCTTGGGGAACACAGTCAACACTAATGGATGGACTCAGCCCTGATTCATACAAACACATGGATTCAGAGCATCTAGATGCTAAATCTTTTTGAATTTTGATTTTACTGCCATCTCAGAATTTTTTTAGTTAAGTGTTCTCATCTACCACACTGGTTTTTATTAGATTCATATCACAAACACCCCTTTCTCTCTAAAGAGAAAGGAAGCTAAATGAGCCACATCTGCTTCAATAAATAGGCAGTCTAGCAGCTTTTTGGTGTTCTAAAAATAATTCTTGGCAGGATGGGTCAGCAGCAAAAAGCAAAAGATGTGATTATTTCATTAAAACATAAAAGTCACTCTTTCTAAGATACTAAAAAGAAAAATGACTATGAGAGCTATATATCCACATTGGCTTTGTCTTTCCATTTTTTTCAGGGTAACTGTTATATATAATCATCCTGCAATATCTGACTCTGATATTACAGTCAAAAAAGTTTCTGCTAATGCTATAAAAAACATTTTTTTTTAGTCTTCTCAATATCCTCGATAATATGTAAACAGACTGCCACAGTACTTGCTGATTTAGCACATTGTAATGTCTGTATTTACTTTCTAGGTTGTTCCTGGATAATAAATGGGGGAAAGATCAGTGGAATAAAGGTATTTAATGGAAAGTAAGGAGCAGTGCCACTCACCTGCCAGTGGAGGATTATATTCCAGATCAAACCAAGGGTCAGCTTATGATTTCCATCCACAATGTCTGAGCTCCCTATATTTACCAAATCAACCTATCATAGAAACAAAAAATAATTGTAAAAGATTAATAACAAGCATAAGAGGTTGGAGGGAGATGAAGGCATAAACTAAGGAAAATCTCCCATTTGGTTTCTGTTGTTCCATAAACATACAACTTACATTTTATAAATGGCACAATTAATGTTCTGGAAAAAAACAGCCATGATCTGGAGTTCCAATTATTCCAGTTATTATTCCAGCATGTTGTGAAACATAAAGTTAGAAGTAATAGTTGTAATAACTCAAATATCTTTTATATTAAGCTTCTACAATTACAAATCACATAGATAAACTCTTGTACTCTGCTTTATACTACCTTACATAATACAGTTTTCTGTAAGTAACACACACACATCTAGACACTGTAAGAACATACAAAAACAAGGCATTGCATATTTAGATTAAAATAGAACTTATTTTTCCTTATTTAAATTCTATAATGTGTACGGAAATACACAGGATGTGTTCTGGCATACAGATAAAGCAGTGATTGTGATCTAAGCAAGTCTTTTCCACAACAGTTCACCCAGTAATGCTCTTTTCCATAATTATATCATGCATTTGCAATTTCATATTGCATCAGTATTTACCACCCGGGAATAGTCTTTCCTCCACATGTGAAATGACACTTCACCCTCCCCCATTTTTTATGCTACCTGAATAAGGAAGCCAAATTCAGGGTTATGCATGCAAGACTATAAGCTGTCCTGCATATTTGGATAGAATTATGACTCTAAAATCATCATCATCACTCTTTCATAGACACAATTTTTCATGGTCGGAACCGATGTTTTTTATGGCAAAGCACCCCATTCCTTCACAAACTACATTCTGCACATCTCTACTGCACTTCTGAAGTTATTTGAAGTTACATCTGCAAATTGACTGAAGTTTTGCAAGCTCAAAACAAGCTGCTTTGTTTTTATTTTTGTTTTTTTTCAACGTTTCTATGTATAGGTCAGTTTTACAAACCACAAAGTAGATATTTTATCAAGAACTCTGAAACTCTCAAAGAGCTCTTTTCTTTAAGAATTCCACATTTTGTACTAAAAGTATATGAGACTGCCACTTTATTCTAACCAACAATGTCTTGGAACAGTTCTCAAATGGAACTTAGCCTTTATATGCTAAATTTAAAATGGAGTCCCATGCAGCAAGTGACACCCTACAAAGTTTATATGGGCACTGCCTAAATATTCTACAGGTAAATCCTCCATTCATTTTTGGAGGTGGAGCCCTGAATCCACAGAGCCCAAGTCTGTTTTACTGAAGCAGAAGAACATTGCCCAGTTTGCCACAGGGAGGCCTAAGCTGGTACTGGGGGAACGCCCCCACCTCCCACATCCCCATGCTCCCCCCTCAACACTACTACTTTTCTATAGGAAAAAAAAAAAACCTGTGAAATGGATTGACTGGAGGCAGCAGCATTTTTCAGTGTTACCACCCAGATGACTACAGAACCTCACTGAAAAAATGGAACACACAAGCAGAAAAATCTAGAATACTCATAGGCTTTAATTCACTTTAGAACCATTGATTTTGCATTCCTGAAGTCCCACAGAAATCACTCATCAGATTATTGAAGGTTAAGGAAACTATTTGAGAGGCAGGTCTTTCGACTTCATATTGGCAAGATACAGTGTATCATCATATATACTATACTAATTTTTATATAGTTCACAAGATTTTCATTACATGAATATGATGGCCACTGGATTACCACTTCACTTTCTAAAACAATGTTTTTTCTTCTATCTTCTAAAATCGGAATACTCTCTGTTTTCTTCCCAGATTTGAAAGGGACTACTATTGTGTTCTGGAAACTGAATGGAAAAGCACACCAGTGGATTCAGATGACATGTACTGAGTATTTCAGAAAAAATTTTCTGTGATCATTTGTTACCAGGTATGCAACCAAAACCTTCTTGTATACTGTGAAATTATGTATTAATGATTTTTTCTCCAATAATGTGAAATGTTGCAGATTTTGAAAAACCAGAGGCTTTTTCTTCTATTTATTTACATTAAATTCCATTAAATAAAAAGAAAAATGAAGCTGGAGGTCTTTATGTCAAGCTTGTAAGGTCACTTTCATTTATGTACAAATCTTTAGATGGATTACCTTAGATTTATAAAATCAATAACTTTATTCAGCACTTGAACTCAAGCATTAGTGACCTCCTGCAGCTATTAAGAAATCCAATACAATATACAGCACAGAATACATTATCTTTGTTCTGTCACCTCTTACCATTAACTTTAAGTAAGTTTTATAGTTTATTTGAATTTATTCTTCAGGAGAGTTATGATAAAATTAGTTGCCAGAGGAAATGTCTGCTAAAATTATGGGTCCATTAGAATGCCTGCATAAGGAAGATATTATGAGAATATTTACTCAAGAATGATGCACAGGATACTGGCTTGAAAAATCAATCTTTACAAAGAAGAACTGAAAGCGATGTTGATATGATTAGTGTTTTGAATCATGAGGGACAGATGCCTTTGAAACATAATAAAAAAAAATTATTGTAGGAAAAGCCTTGGGTTTTCAGACGTCGTAATTTTCACATTGTGAGTAAATATTTTGATAGGCAGCATCTTGTAACCAGCTATGGGTGACTTCTTGTATTTAACTTTTAAAAATTTATTTTAAATACCACTCATTAGAATAAAATAACACAGGTTGATCTGTCTTCAGACAGCATCCATTATAGACGTATTATCCAAAATTTGCTGGAAGAGGATTTTAAACTCCTTAAAACACATTTTTCACTGATCCTGAATGACAAATTATCCAAGTCACATTGATAAAACTGCTTTGACTCCAGTACTTTTACACTATAGATCAAAGGTGTTTGATTCAACACATAAAAAGAATTTTGTGTGCTGTCTACAGGCTGTTCCGAGCCTGTCTGGCTGAATACTTACATTATTTCTCTGCAGAACGTGGATTGCTTTGTTGACATTGTTCAGAGCATGAACTCTTGTGGAGCCTTTTTCTTTTGCCTACAAAGAAGAAAACCAAATTTGACTGTCCAAAATCAGAATCTAGAGTGCACGATATGTAACACAAATCTTATATTACATCTGTAGTTTTCTATTGACATATTAACATATACTGGGCTTTTGCAGCTTCCCTATATGAAATAAAGTCAGTTATGAAACAAACTGGAGCCACAGTTAGAAGGTAATTTGTTACCTTGACACTTTTCAGGGAAGGAATCATTGAAATGTATACAAAATTAGGTAATTCCAGATTCTTTTTATCATGATTAGTTGTCTTCTGCATGGCACAATTTAGGAACATTGCTATGGCAACTAAACAGATAAGCTTCAGTTTGTTTAATATTTATGTACAAGTATATTATCTCTGCATTTTGATTCTCAATCTCCCAGCCTTCTTATGAGAAAGTTTCAGGGAAAGATGCCAAACTTACAAAGTCCAACCAGGAGCACAAGAGAAGGCATTAAAAACTGTGTGTGACTGTACAACTTTAGAATTGCCAGTTCAATAAGACGAAGCAGTTCTCCCTTTTCAGACAAGTACAATTCCAGTAGATGCAATGTATGTATGACATTAGAAAAACATTCTAATTCTACACATTAAATTCTATTCCAGCTAAAATCTAGATATCTAAATGAACTGTCTCAGTTTTGTTTCTCTGTGCCACAATTAATAAGCGCATACAAAAAAGTAGGATATTTTCATTTCAAGTATAAGCCTAGAAAAGTGTTAGTGTCTAATACAGCTCTCAGTCAAAATGTTTCCTCAATTTCAAATGAAACTGAAAACTATTCAGACCCCTAGAAAGAGTTTCCACAGGTCCTCATCAGTGGCAGAAGTTAGTGAATATTACCTACTACAATTACCACAACATTAAGACTTCAATATACAGTAAATGTGTTAAAAAACACGTACAAGTTTTTGGCCTGTAAGGCATTCCAGGAGCTCCAGAAGTCTTCGTCCATCTCGAAAATCATTAAAAAGGTCTTCAATGTAACGTCTTCCAAACTGAAATGAAACAGTGGCTCTGGTTAGTTCAAATGCCAAAAATAATAATTAAAAAAATCCAGAAAACTGTAAAAAGCCGGTGTCAGAATAAATATGAAATGTATAACACAAAGTAAAAGAGGGAAATACATTTAAACTCACAAGATTCTCTCACATATATCTGTCTTAAACAGGGTTCTCTTGTTTAAGAGAGATTGATGCTTACTTTAAGTACATGTCATTATTTAAAACAAATAAACCAGAACTAAATACTAATATATCTGGAAAACAAAGAAGACTTGGCAATTAAGGTGCAAATCAGGAGGAAAAGAAATAGGAAAAATAATTTGGGAAAGAAAAAAAAAAAAAAAAA
>VYXC01005144.1:355575-395125 GCA_013397175.1 Platysteira castanea
AAAACCAAGGAAAGAAACAAAACAAAAAACACACAGGAAGTGATATAAAATTTAAATGCCTAGTAGGTGCTCCATGTGTCAGAAAGAAACTTAGAAGTACACACAGAGAGATGAGTCAGGCTCTTTGTAGTGAGGATCTCAGAAATATATCTATGTTAATAGGTCATGGAATTGAACTGGAAGGTGCCCTCACTTCTGTAAGTGGCTGACAGACAACTCACATTTTGTACTTAGCATCAGTGAAAGATGAAAGGAAATACTTGGGATTTTCCCCCATATGACCATGTCAAAAAGATTCACTCTTTCTAAAATTCAAACCAAGTTTCTGATCTGATACTTTGACTAATGCATGCAATATTAAAAATACAAACATATAACCTTTTATAGCCTAGTCACTGAGCGAGTTTTATGTGCACCTATGATTTTTAAAATTTGTTTTGTATGAGAGCTATTGGGAACCACAATAAACAGCAGTGATTATTTTGTGCAGTGCAAAATAGTTTCACGTATCCACATTTTTTCTAATTTGTGAAGTTTGACAGATGCTTTGATTGATTTGAGAGGAGGTATCTGTATTTCAACTTTCTAGAATTGAAACCATGCTGACCCACAGTGGATCACTAAATGCATGTAGATGACCTACATCTTCCACTTTTACCACAGAGCAATGCAAAACTGGGAATCCATATTATACAGAAAACACTTGTTTTCCTGTCAGCAATGCTGTTCTGGTACTCACTGTAACACTCCTTAGAGCTAGCTGGGAATTTTATGAAAAACATTTTTTGTTAGAAAGTACCAATTCCTTTGGAAGGTTACTTAAACAGAGGACAGAATTAAGGACAGTATACAGTGCTAAACTAGTTTTTCCTCATCGATACATGAATACAGCACAGACTTCAGTGCTATTAGGTACTCTGCCATGACCTTTCTCTCTGACTGCTCTTCTGAGGCAAAAGCTGCTTTCAATCCCTTCATTTTTTGGTAAGGCCTTGTTTCTGTTTCACGGAACAAACAAATCCACATCACAAAATTTCTACAGCAGTGGAAATCCTTGTTTTATAGCCAGTTTTCACACCGTGCACAACCCATTCCAACTAAGCTAATTTCTGTTTAACACACATGCTGCCACTTTATTACCTAAAATATCTGATAATCAGTACTCAACAGATTCACATATGATTTACTTGCACTGCTCAACACCTTGAATTATCTGTTTAAGTAATAATACCCAGCAACTCTATTTCCTGCCTCACATTTAGTACGAGAAATAGTTTTATAAAAATGTTTTAAACTATGGTATGAAAAATCATGTGCCATTATGCCATGCAAGTCATGTACAGAATTCCTGAAGTTGTAAGACAAATTTAAAATTAAAACATGCAACTAAATCAGAGACCTTATTTTGTTTCCTTATCATGCAGAACAAAAGTCATTTTTGCAGAGGGAAAACAGAAGATCTACGAACTCTAAGGGAGCTTTTTCACATTCATTAGAAAGTTGGAGTGATCAATAGGCCCTTCTGTAACACTATGAAAGAGCTGTGCCCATAATGCTACTGAACCTCTCTGGGAATGTGAGCACAATGACAATTTGACAATAGAATATAATTATATTGGTTTGTATCACACAGGAAAAACAGAACTAGCCTTCATAACTGCCTATGTCTCTGTCTTTCCTCCTTTTTGCAGCATTTAAGCTATTCATAATGTTTATGTTCAAATCAATCTAGGCAGTCAAAAATTCTGCTTAACATATAGTATGTTGTTTTGGGAGTTTTTTTTGGTAAAGCTTTTAGAAAGAAAACAAAGATACAGCACAGTAGCATCCCAAGCTGGACATATTAATTACAAGTGTACTACAAGTAAACCTCAAACCAAAAGTTCCATTGATTTCTTAGGATCTTGGAATTATACCTTCCATTAATCACAACTAAAAATACACTAAGGCACCCTACACCACTGCCACACATATCATTCTAAGCCTGAAGAAGGCTGCTGTTTTTCTGGCAATGGGGTAATTATGTCTCCTTCCTCAAACAGATTAAATGTCTCCACTGGATTGGCATTGCAGTAAGTCTTGAGATACAAAGGGCTCAAAGTTGCATCAGGTAAATTTATCGTGTCATTGAAAAGTGCCTGTTAACTTGAACCTTTGAAAACTATAAAAAACAAGCGTGGCTAGTCAATGGCTTTCCAAACAAATGCCTACTCATTTGCTGTTCACCCTTGCTGAAAATAACCTTTTCAAAAAACTCTTTTAGGTTGTGGCCTAAAACCAGTGCCCTTTACCTAAGAGGTATGAAAATGCTCAGAAGACTCTCCTCCACCATTTGTCATGCATGTTGATTTGTTACTCACCCTATACTACAAATTTAGCCAAAACCGGAATTTAAAAAATGCCCAAGGAAGCTGCAAGCTGAACTGCTGGTTCTCAGTTAACTGTCCCTCTTCAAAACCACAATGATGGAAGAGATGGAGGAGACAAGAAAGAGTGCAAGACAGAGGAAGGACTGAAGATACTGGATGGAAAACACAAGGTGACTTTTCACCAGAAGAAGAAATTCCTTTCTAGAAGTAGAACAAAAGTAAAATCTAAGACAGGACTTTACTAAAATCTTAATAACTAGAAAGACCAGGGATTAAAGTATATGACTGGTTTATGTATTATTTTAGCATACTTAGTGCTAAATAGAGATTAAAACATAAACTTTCTTGGTTTAGCTGATAGGGCTGTTGGCTGCAACTGTTGATCTTTGTACTTCACCTGAGGATCTGAAGTAAATCCAAGTGATTTATTTTAAAAGAAAACCACTAAAAAATGGGGTCTATCGAGGAAGATAAGATTCCTGTTTTATCATGGATTAAATTTACCCTCCAACTTAAATAATGACTGAGGAAAGGAATTCACAAATTACATTGGTATGGAAAAAAACCAACTACCCTACACAACACCATAGTCAACTACACAAAGCCTTAAAATTAGTCCTAGAATTATGAGGTACTGTACAATAAACACGTAAGGAAAATGTGGAATTTGCTGTAAGATCTTCCCCCAAGTGTTGTAAGGAAGTGAAACATAAACTTAAGAGTATTCCATGTAGTAACAACTGCATATACGTATTCTAGAATGCTCTCAATAGTAAGTAGACTGAAATGGTATCTCCAACATGTTCCAAACTCCGGCAGCAACTGAAACAATTTTATGCCACAGAACATTACCTAAAAACACAAAAGCTGCTGAAAAAGATTAAAAAAAAAAAAAGAAAATCAGGAAATAGACTGAAATCAAGTGTTAATAGATAGCTGTAGTTGCATTTTTTTTGGTTTGAATATCAAAAAGGTATCTTAAAACATCAAGCTTTATCCTACTTATCTCACTGCTCTCTACTTTCATTGTCATTCCTGTGTTCTTTCCAAAGACTCTATAATAGACCTCATTGTCTCTATGTAAATTTTACAAATAAATTTTATCAAACAACAAAATTACTTAATCAGCTCATTCATCAGATACATTACGGAGGAAGTTAATATAGTGGGAAGTATTACATGAAAATCTGGTATTCTATGAAAAGCTTTATTCAGAGCTACATGCAAGTCAGAAATTATTAAAGAAATACAGAGAACGTCATGAAATAATTAAAAAACAACTTGTCCAGAGAAGGCACAAAGACATCTGTTCATGAACATTGGTTCTCCAACGAGTTAAAGCTCAAAAGAATTTTGATTAGCATAAAACTGTTAGCGGTTATATTTTGGAATAAATTAGCACAGGCAAACCCTTCATTTAAGGAAAGTGGAGCAAAGGGAAAGGAAATAGGAAGGGGACAGTTGGGAAAAGAGGGGAAAGCAAAGGAAGAGACGATGATTAAGAACAAATGTTGAGGTTTAAGTGAGGCCATGGAGAGGACATGAGGAAGTGGAATTGAAGACATACCTTGACCCCAGAGGCACAGTTGTGGGAATGGCAGGGAAAAGCAATCACAAATGGGGGTTCTTTAAGGAAAGTTGTTGCTCCAGCTTCCAGTGGACAGTTCCCAGGGAGAATGGAAGGCCTGATTATACTACTGACTCTATGGAAAGAAGTCCTAGTCCACTTCTATGAGAAAGAAGTTGGGAATCTTGTGATCAAGATGAGAGGGCCCTGCCCCCAGCCAGCTGGAGAAGAGGGATAACTAGGATTACTGGACTGTGTGGATTCAAGGGCCTGGCACATCAGCCCCACACTGGGTGCCAGAAAGTCCTGCTGTGTTTTAAGCCCAGTTTGCAACTAAGCCCCACACAGCTGCTCGCTCACTTCCCTCATCTCACCCACCCAGGGCCCAGGGGAATGGGGTTTGGCATCTGTTAGTGGGTAGTGAGCAACTGTACTGTGCATCACTTGGTTTTCTTGGGTTTTATCTGTATGAGTTTTTGTTTGTTTTGTTTTCAAATCAACATTACTATTATTATTACTAATCTTAGTTTCAATTATTAAACTGTTTTTACCTCAACCTACAAAATTTTCCTTTTGATTCTCTTCCCCATTCCACTGGGAGGAGGAGGGAGTGTGGCGTGAGCAAGCAGTTGCATGGTGCTTAGTTACCAGCTAGGCTTAAACTACAATAAGTCATAAATTTTCTCCCACAAACATGAAGCGTAGAAATGTACTTCTATTTCCTAAGATTCATAAACACTCCAAATTTCAAGCAATGACTCCATAATAACAGCTCCAGCAAAATATATGATAACAGAAGACTGAAACACAAATATTATTTTAAATTCTTTAATAAGCATATATTTTTTGTTTCCTAAAAATGTCATATAGTAGATACATTTTCATGTTTTTTAAGAAAAATTATAAAGGGTAAAAACTTGGCTGAGGAAGCCATGTCTGACGTTTCATTTTCTTATGCAGACAAATATGCACTTAGATTACACTTTTCATTTGAGGCAGACTAGACTGTAATATTATTACAGTAAGAAAAGTTGGATGTTATTTCTTATGCATTTTACAGTATTATTGCCTTATTATTATCAGTTCATATGGGAAATCTAGCAAGCGAAACTATCAGCAGACGGAGAGAGAGAGAGAATAAATTAAAAGAGAAAAGGCATTGTAGAGACAGGGAATTCAAGGTTCAGCACGGCACTTGACAAAAGATTTAAGGTTATATTAGGTGTACACAGGAAAGATCAGCTTACAATAAAACTAGCAGACACAGAAGTCCTTCATACTTTCAGGACAGGTAAATAACTGAGATCTTATCTTGGGAAAAGACCTTTGACTCCACGAGGGATAGGAAACCTGGACTGCAGAGCCTGGATGGGAGCTGCAATGCATTCAGCTGTGTCCCCAGTGTGCAGGGCTATGGAACAAAGAGGCAGAGGTGCACCGCAGTTTGGCTGGGACCTCAGACTGCTGATTGATAATTGAAAAGGTTAAAAGACAAGGTACAATCCAGAAAGGCAAAAGGACACAAGCCATGAGTCTTTATATAACTTTTTCAAGTAATTGTCTCAGCTTCAGTTTGTAAATCTGTAAATTTTGCTGAATAGATGTCAGTATGAAAGAAATAAAAACTTAGTTGGCTCACAGATGTTACCCTTAGTAAGACTTTAAAGAATCAGCCTTTTCTTGCAGTCAAAATATTTGATGTCTCACTCTGTGAAACAATAAAGAAATGGTATTGAACTAATCTCAACAGATCTTTTAAGTCAGTTTTAATAAAAGAAGGACTATAAATACTTGTTCTTGCTCTGTTAAATATATTAAAAGTTCAATTTCTCTCTGCAACATTCCTGCCTCTGGTTTGCTCAATTCTGCTGGGAAGTTCATCGAAGTGACTGACATTTTCTTTCATTGATGCTAGATTATTATTCCAGCAGAAAAGGATATTGTCCCAGTCAAGAGGGAAGAAAGATGCACCAGATATTGTTTAAATAGGCCTTAGGTTCATGGACTCATGGGAAGCATCAAACAATAACTTGTCAGCCACACCATCCTTTCTCCTTTCAGCATTCTTTTCCCTGTTAGAACATGGATGCATCCCTTCTGCTGCAGCTGAAACTCTGTGTTGGTCAGTTGGAGGCCAAACAATGCACAAGGACTTTGCTTCCTTGCTGTTAGGCATCCAATCTGTTTCCCAGGCTTTATGGTAGACATGTCTTTTTTTGCTCTCTAACTTATTTTTTCAGGGAATTACACAGAGGACTAACTGATGAGAACCAGCATTTTAGAAATGACTGCTACTGACCAACTGAGAGGAAGGTGCACAACCCTTCTCTAAAGAAGCCACGTTCTTGTCCCAGTCAGAGAAGGAATTGTTCCTGTGCCTTTCAACAGAGGAACAATCACAGTGCCTGCAGTAGGTCCAGAACACCCCACACTACCCTTAAAGAGGGACCTAGGGGCAGGTCCTACCACTTGTCTGAAGGCAGCTCGTGTCTGTGGACAGGACACACACTTCCAGAGTAGGAGTTTCACATACACACCCTGAAGTTAGGGAATGATACCAGACCCTTCTGGGACTTCAGTTCTTCTAAAAGTGTATTTTCCCCTCAGCACAGTCATTTTATTTTTGTAGTGTCATTACAGAGAAGGACATTTGCACATCCCCAAGTTTCTGAGGAACACTCCATTATTTCCATTCTAAAATAAACCGGAAAATCCCATTGTAGGGGCCACACATATCCAGAACAGAAACACTGATGCATTTACACACACAATTATCTTAGCATATCTACCCGTTTTCTTAGCTCCCAGAGACTCACCTCTAAATTAGAAGTCATAAATGTGTAATTTTAAATATTTTAAAGGAAACAAAATTTCTTTTTTGGTAAGCAGTGGGTGTTCAGTGTTGGCATCTACTGCATTTCTTTTAAACAACACAAAGCTTACAGGGATACACAAAACAAATCTGGCAGCTCTTTTTCACCAGTTTAATCTAGCTAGAAAATGTCATTGAAGCATTTCTTATTTTACAGCATATGATGTTCAAGGCCATTAAGGACTGGATGACTGGCAATGGGATCAAAAGAAACCTGTTGGAAGTGGGAATGAGTACACACTCAGCAAGTTCCTACAAGGTTTGAAGAGTGAGTTATGAATTCAGAGTCAAGGACAGGGGTTCTTTTGACAGGACAGGCAGCATCATGCAATCTAATAATTGACTGCCATGAAGCTGGGTTTTTTTTGAAGTATAAATATAATTATGTTTCCCACTCTGCGAAAAGAGCTATAAAGAAGAAAACTACCATAAACTAAAAACTAATTTTATTTATAATCTTACCTCAGATGTAACTTTCAGTAGAAGATGGAACATTAATTATATTTATATGTTCCAGAACACTTGTATTGTTTTAATTTACAGTGTTTAGGTATTTTTTTAGGCTGTAGTGGGTAGACTTTTATAACAGCATTTTTAAACACTAGGAGCTGGAAAGATTAAAATGCAGGGTTTTTGAATGGAAGAGGCAGCCCACTTACCAGTGGAGAAACACAAACTGTATCTAGCAGATGCTACAATTTTGGCTAAAATCCTCATTTAAGAGAGGAACAGTGTCACAACAAACTGTTCCGTGAATATTTGTTATTCATGTAATTTATTTTTCTACACATTGTTATTAGAAAATGGAAAAAAAGGGAGTATGTTTAGTCTTGACAAAAATAACAAGCTTTAGTGCAAAACCTCAGAGAGCAGAGAAAGATTCTGAAATTTTTGCCTTTTGTCTTACTGGTGTTCTGAGTCTTAGAGAACAGCTTAATTATTACACAAAGAGATACAGGATACTGCACATACTGTGTTTCCTCACATATGAAGATGTCCTTTCTGAGTTAGGATTCTCCTCTTATTGACAGACAGGCTTTAGCAGTACTTCGTTCATCAGCTTAGAGCTTAAATTCTGACTACACAGAATATATGAGGTTTTTAAAGGATAAGTGGAATTTCAAAATTTTACTTTGGAATCCCTTCAGGTCCATAATCTCATCTTTGAGAATAAATAAAAGTCAAACCTCTTCTTCTGTCTATACTTGTAATAGGTAAATAGTCAAACTTCTAAATAGGTGCAACTGTAATCAAACAAGACAAAGCAACAGCAATTTTCATGAATAAGAAAACAAAAAAGAACGAATTCCCTAATTATAAAGCACTGCTATTACTCGAATTACAAATGCTATATAAACAAGAGACATTCTAGATCAGTTCTCCTCTGACTAGGATGTTAAACAGGCGAATGTGATGCGCCATTTGGACAAAAGCTTTAGAAAGAAACTCATTTTGACTCCACACAATGGCTCCAACACTTGGTAGCTCCACTTCTGTGCTTGCAAAGTGATGGCACTGCCCACCAAAACAGAGAAAGTACTTTAACTTGGACAGCTGGGTAAACTAAGTCATTGTGGCACATCATCCAGTTTGTTTGATTTGACTTCACCTATGAAGGAAGTACAAAAGGCAAGAGTTCTGGCATTTCTTGTCATGCTTCTAGTCTCACTAATTCTTGTAGGTTTTTTTGTCTTTCATTAACATATCTTGATTAGAAGATAATTTTAGGAAAAAAACTATCAGAAAATATTTTGTTATTATTTTAACAAAAAATACAAAGTAATTATGAAAGGCAAGTGGGATCTCATACAGAAAATAAGTAATAAAATTATGTAGTTAGTCTTTATCAGTGAGCGGTCACCCTCAAGAACAAACACAATTTGGTAACTAAATAAAAATTGAACTCTTAATATATCTGAGATAGCACTGCTTGCAAACATTTGTTTTTTGAAATGTCTGTTCACTGACTCAACTGAACCTTTAGTACTGACTATAAGTGACTCACCCTCCATCCTAAAGAGTCACAAACATTTAATCAAACACACTGCATTTTCTGGCACACACATACCCACCCCGTCACCTTGTTACACAGAATAGTTAAATTAAGTAAATAATTATTTTAAATATTGCCATTTAAATCTGTAGCAATGGTAAAATCTATGCCACCACATCTGAGCTGGCTGGTGATCATTTTCACTTGGTGAAAAGGAAAGGCCAGTTTTTATTTATTCAGAATGAAGGTTACTCCATTAACTGATGTTCCATGTCGAAGCCCAGCTGAGCAGGAGGACTCACCACATGCATTACAACCAAGAACTGTTCTGGCACTTCCCCTACAACCACCGTTCTTATTCCCAACAAGCCTGTTTGCAGTAAATGGAATATTAATTTAAATGACATGCTTAAGAGAGTGAGTATACCCCCTCTGCTTGAGCTCAGATAGGAGTTTAAAATAGATTCTTCCACTTTTTTCCTCACCTGGAGAAGTCAAGCATAACTTTAGAGACTGAAAATCTGCCTATAAAACTACATGGCTAAAAGGATACAGTTTTACAATGCAGTCCATTCCTTGGCTTAAACTTTTTTATATAAAGATATATCATTCATTATCTAAATGTGAGGAAAAAAAAAAAAACCAACAACAAAAAAACTAAAAATACCCAACATGTTTTTGAACTACTACTAAAAATCAGTAGCTTCTTGTAGACAAATCTTCTATATGTAAAAATACAAGACATTCAGAATGAAATCATAGAAAGAAAAAGAAGCAAGAGGACAGTATTTGCAAAGGAACAGCAGAACATTTTAAGACACAGTGAAGCAGCAGGAAAAGAACAGAAGTAGACAAATCCTAATTCCAGTTTACACGTGTGGCAGCCTGCCAGCCTGACAACAGGCCACTCAGGATGAGCCGTGAGTGTGGCACTACCATTGCTCAAGACTGCAGTAACCCTGACCTCTGTGGCTGCCTTTCTCTTACCACTGGACAGACCAGTCTGCTCCTCATTTCACAACCATTCTACTTCACACCTCACTAAGTCATGAGGTCCATTTTCAGGTTTTATGAATGGCCAATATCATGTTATAGTTGGGTTATACATTATCTGATGATATATGCCCATTACTCTAGCACTCTTTAAAACCTCATGTTTTATTCCCCCACATCGGTACCAGTATTGTGATCTGGTGTGCTCAGGACATTGGGAAGAAGGAAAAAGAAAAAAGAAAAAAAGATCTTAATTTGTTTCTCCTGTTCATATTTTATTTTTTTTCCTCTTTCTTAATGTAAATAATGTATGGAGGTAACATATATATTACATAAATTTCTTATATTGAAAAGAATATAAATTTTCCACTTCTCTTTCTCCACATCTCATCAAACCACACATGATTGTGTATGTGCCAAATAAATGAAATGATAACTGGTCACAACAAGGTATCTTAGAAGACATTATTAGAAGACATGTTGACTAGATCCTGAGTTGATATTTCTATAATTTCTGCACATTATTGTTTGCAAACATGTTCAACATATTTGTTATGCTTAACATAGTAAGCTGCCGTGTTTAAGCTACCAGCAGGTAGCATGCACATGCACCTTAAATCACCATAACTAATTATGGTAGCTTACTGAAAATTTTTGTCATATGCTTCTTTTGTCATATCTGGCAATAAATGACACAGAATCTCAAAGGAGTTTATGTAACAGCTTGCATTTGTGAATCTGGATCCCTTTTTGTAATTAATAAAAATTGCAACATAAGATGAATTTCTCTTTAAAAGCAATCGTTAAAAATTTACTGTAGTACAGTGAATAAGGAAGAAATAATGACATTTTAGCTTGCATTTTAGTTGCATTTTTTGTGTTAATAACTTACAAGTGGCTCCAGAATTCTGTTTATCTTTTCATGGGATTATACCACATGTTGTGCCCATCATTTAAATACACATATTTATATGATAATGTAGAGTTTAATTTTAATCTTAATTGTTTGCATGTCATCCTTATAAAAATAGTGCAGTTCAGAAAGTAGCCCTCAGCATAAAACTATACAAAGGAAACAAATGACCAGCAACCAGTCTACAAATACATAACAGCCTGAAGACAGTTGAATCAACCAGCACCGAAGAGGTACCACCCATTTGAACAAGGTAGAAGAGATTTGGTCTCACATATGAAAAGAAGAAATAATGGAAATATGGAAAACCATATGTAACACCAGAGCTTGGGGATGATGGTTTTGGCTTCCTGAATTGAAGCCCACACAGCTTGGTCTCAGAGACTCAAATCTGCAGCCATCAGGGTTTAGAGTGTGACATGGAACTCACAATATTGTACACCAAAAGCTTGATCAGTGGAATTCCACATATGCACTGCAGATCTTGCCATCTTCCAAAATTAGAACTGACTTCTGAAACTGAGAAGGGAGTACCTCCCAAGACATGTCTGAATGCATAAATCAAGGGAGCAGAAGAGAACAGACATGGGACAATTCTATTTTTCCTTTCAAAAGTTCCATCCAACAATTTTTAAAAGAAAACTTAGACATGAAGGAGCCTTAGAAAAAGAGCTGCCTCTTTTTTAGAAGAATTCTGGGCAATACTCCCACTGCAGATGGCACCACCCTGTCCCTGCCATCTGTCTATATAACAGTATCCCCAGCACCAATGATGATGTTTTGATTCATGCACGTTCTCACACCTTAAGTGCCCTGGGTACACAAAGAGGAACCCCTGTAGCGTGGGTACCCTCTGATTTGCCAAGGCGAGTTTCCAGTGGCTGGTCCTGAACAGCCTGCAGCCCCACACATCATTCCTGCCAGGAATAATGCATAAGGGGACACAGTGTCTGACTCAGCACACTCTTCTCAGAATTACTGGGCCTTCGGGAAGCAGCTGTGCAAAAATCAGCCCAATATATGGATCGCGTATGGACAAGATGTATGTAACACTGAGAGGTTACTGCAGGTTACACAATGCATGGGTTCACACAATTCATGAAGTTCACTGCTGCTATGAATGTTAATCAGATACTCAGTCTCCAATCCACATCAGGACTAATTAAAAAGTGTTATTTACTGCAGAGTGTAGGCTTGCTCAGGCAACTGCCTGACATTAATCAGTCCTTGAATGCTGGAATTTAAACCAAAAAAATGCAAAAAATTTATGAGTAATGCCAGTTTTGTTTAGTGTCACACAGTATTAAATCAATGAGGAATAAATGAGCCTTTATTCAAAGATACTTACAAAAAAAACAACTGGTTTTCAGGAGTTCATTACTGCTTTCAAAATTTTCTGTTCCTGTCAAAGTCAGGAATTTTTTCACGGAAGTTCTAGGAAATCTTGCTGATTTACTCCTACTAAATTATTTAAGCCCCATAGAAAGACAGACATTATGATCTGGGGAGAATTGTCACCTTGAAATTTCAATTTTTCCTGGAATGCAAACAAATTTCATCCAAATTCTGAAGTATTTACAGCAGTTTTAGTAATTTTCTTGAATACTGTGGTATTTCCAGTTTAAAGCTCTTCTGTAGGAGGACAGATATTTTAATAGGGTCTACAGAAAAAGGACAAGGGGTAATAATGTTAAACTAAAAGAGGGAACATTTAGACTAGATTTAAGGAAGATTTTCTTTTACATTTATGGTGGTAAAACACTGAAACAGGTTACCCAGAGATGTGATGGATGCCCCATCTCTGGAAACATTCATGGCCAAACTGGACAGGGCTCTGAGACACATGGTCTACTGGAAGATATCCCTGGTGGGAGCTAGATGACCTTTAAAGATCCCTTCCAACCCAAATCATTCTGTGATTTTACAGCACTGGAAGAACCTGAACATAAGCCTCATCCTCAGAGGGAGTTCTGCTATGCCAGTGCCCTGGTTTCAGCTGGGATAGAGCTAATTAATTTCTCCTCAGTAGCTGTTACAGTGCTGTGTTTTGGATTAGGAATGAGAATTGTGTTGATCATACACTGATGTTTTGGTTTTTTGCTAAGTCATGTTTACCGTAAATCAAAGACTTTTCTTTTTGCCTCATGCTCTGCCAGTGAGAAGGTCAGCAAAAGAAACTGGGGGCGAGCATAGCTGGAACAGGTGACCCAGAAAGCCAATTGTGTCCTGGGCTGCACCTAAAGCAGTGTGGGCAGCAGGTCACGGGAGGTGCCAAAGGGATGTTCCACACCACAGAATGTCATGCCCAGTATATAAACTGGGAGGAGTTACCCAGAAGGTGGTTGATCTGGGTTCAGGAAGTTGGGGTCTTTACTGGACTTTCATGTGCTGTAGTTCTAAATAAAGTTTGTGGAAACATGAACATAAATATTTTAAATAGACTTAATACTTATTATTTTTCAGTTCCACTCAAAAGAATATAAATTTGTACAACAAAAAATCAGAAATAATTTGTAGAATGTATAAAAATGGTAATAAAATAAATAATTAAAAGAACAAAAATAGATTATATAAAGAACACTATTGCAGAACCACAGCTGTTTCCTATTTTAAAATCATGTTTTGTGTGCTTTTAATTAACTCAAATGAATCTACAATAAATTGAAAAGATATGGATTTTAATTTTTTTTTTTTTAACAATAGCTTGCTGTTCATTCAAATATGTCTTCTCCTTCCTACATTTCTTGGTTCACTGACATTTCGACAAAACTGTATCACAAGAGCTCCAGTGAAAAATAACTTGATTTTGAGTTGACTGTATATCATTTAAAACTCATACATTTAAATGCATGGGAACCAAGTCTTTAGCAGTAATCTACCTTATGTTAATTAAGTCCTCCTTTAAATTACTATAATGTTTATAATCAAAGCTCACAATTTTAAAAATGGAATGGTCCATATGTGCTGCTTGGGCTAAAAAATTATGCTGGGTATACTTCTATTTAGACAGCTATGAGATTATATAGTGTTTCAGACTCTTAAAGTATCTGTCTCTAAGTACAGACTTAAGATCTCCTTAATGTCCGTGTGGTTTCCCATCCATGCAGAAGGCATGGTAAAACTCACTTCACAGAAAGTGGAGAGTGGATAACTTTGCACTGCGAAAGAGTAGAATCCAGAAACCAGAACAAGGGGTTGGTCAGTCATCCTCCAAGAAAAAAGGACCTTAAAGATCATCTAGTTCCAACCCTCCTGCTGTGGACAAGGATACATCTTCCACTAGACCAGGTTGCTGAGAACTCTGTTCTACTTGGCCTTGAACACTTGCAGGGATGGGCCATCCACAACTTCTCTGGGAAACCTGTTCCAGTGACTCATCACCCTCACAATATTTTTTCCTAATAGCTAATGTAAATCTACCCCATTTCAGCTTAAAGCCATTCCCCCCTTGTCCTACCACTACAAGCCCTTGTGAAAAGTCCCTCTCCAGCTTTCCTGTAGGTTCCCTTCAGGTACTGGGAGGCCACAATTAGGTCATCCCAAAGCCTTCTCTTTTCCAGGCTGAACAATTCTCTTAGCCTTTCACTGTGGGAGAGGTGCTCCATCCCTCTACTCATCTTGGTGGCCTCCTTTGGACTCCCTCCAACAGGTCCCTGTCCTTCCTGTGCTGGGACCCCAGAGCTGGATGCTGCACTGCAGGTGGGGTCTCACCAGAGCAGAGAGGCACAATCCCCCTCTTGTCCTGCTGGCCACACTGCTGGATGCAGCCCAGGACATATCTGGCTTTCTGGGCCTCAAACACACACAGCCAGCCCATGTCCAGCCTCTCACCCACCGGCACCCCCAAGTCCTTCTCAACAGGGATGCTCTTGATTTGTTCATCCCCCAGCCTGGACTGACACGAGTTTCCCCAACACAGCTGCAGCACCTTGTCCTTGGATTTGCTAAATTTAATGAGATTCCCACGGTCCCACTTCTCCGGCTTGTCCAGGTCTACCTGAATGGAATCCTGATCTTCAGATGTATCAACTGCACCACTCAGATTGAGGCCATCTACAAATCTGTTGAGGGTGCACTCGATCCCTTTGTCTGTGTCATTAATTCAATATTCAATAACACTGGTCTACAGAAAGAAGCTGGAGAGGCCTGGGAAAACGCCAGCATGTGGCAGCTGCTCATGCAGAAGGATGTATTTCTTCACCCAGAAGTTAGCAAAGCTGTGGAACAGCTGTTGCCAACAGGAGGCTGCAGATGCTAAATCTGACTTCAATTCAAAGAGTTACTAAGAAGTTCACAGAAGAGACACTCACTGAAGCTTATTAAGCACCAAAACCAAGTGGTGGATCAGAAAGTTCTCGAGTTGCAACTGTTGGAGACTGTTAGGTTATAGGAAAAAAACAAATCATGAAGTGCTTGCTCCACTGATACATGTTTTCATAATCTTCTGCTTTTGGACATTGCTGAAGACAGGACACCCACAACAACAACCTTTGTTTTTGCATATGGCTTTTCTCTATTTGTAAAGACCTTTTCTATGTTTGCAAATGAAAGCTGCAGCTGACGTAGTTTTTAGCTACAGGTCCTGACCTTTGGCACGGCACACCTTACTGCGTCCTTCAAACTGCCTTTGAGGATGCCACGTTTAGGGAGCATATGTAGCTTTTTCAGTACGTATATTATAGTGCCCCAACCAAATCCATCTTGAATGCTGCATTGACTTCGACAAACATCTAATCTGTCAGAACTTCTAAGATTATCACATTTTTTTCTAATTTCTCAACATCTTCTCCAAGTGGAATTAATTGAGAAAATTTCTTATTTTTAGTTTTTAAAAAATCAGTAGTTTTCAAATAGACAACCAGATTAAAGTAAAGTTTCACTGCTAAATCATCAATATACACCATAGTAACTCATTTTAACATTCTAGTTATTTTGCCCAATGGAGCAAAAATGTAGCCCTTTAAAAAAAACCCATTAGCTTACTAAATATGAAAACTGCAACATGAAAATGACATCTTGGAATCTTAATATTCTCAACTCTGTAATACTAAACTCTCAGAAATTATAAATATTCACATTTACATAATCATTCGAAAATCTTTTACAGCAAACTACTGTGCCAACCTTCTTCTTGAAAGCAGGATTTTAAAACTTGAGGTATTAAGTAGCTGAAAATAATCAAGGGTGAAAACTCTAAGTTTTCATGCCATCCCTCCCATCCTGGAATTACCTCAAATATGGTATCTGAGTATCCGTTCTATTTGATAATCATTCAGACAGAAGGAGACTATGAAAGATGTTTGTTTCATTCACTGTATGAGTTCTCACAGATTAGTATTACCTATTATGAGGCTTTGAAGAATATAATTATAAATTTCAACTGTTTGTGCCAATGCCTCTTGAAGGCAAACTTCTCTCACAGCTACTAATTGGCAATATCAAAGTGCTTCAGAAGAAAACAAACTCATCCCTTCTACACAAAAGCACTCTCCCCCTCCAGAAACCGCCTACATATCACAGTGTTCATCAATCAGTGGAAAAGAAATATATAGCCTGCCAGCACTTTAATTTCTACAGGAAACAGCCCACCAACATGCAACAGCCAAACGAAACAAAAACAAAAACAAAAACTAAAACAAAAAAAACAAACAAACAAAAAAAAATGGTGGAAGAAAACAAAGAACCAAAGAGAGTTTGAATTATTTGGAAATTACTACAACAAAGGAGGCTCTCCTGGGCACAGTGTGATACCTTTCTGACAGATAATCCACTAGCTATGTAAGGGTAATGTACTTACAGTACTTACAAGCATGGTGCTACAACATTATAATACAAACATTTTAACAACCTTTATTAGTATTAGCATTTTCTAATAAGCCTCTGGCATCTGAAGACTTCAAAGAGTACAACAATATTTTCCTATGCTCAGAACATATGCACAAGAAGCAGTCATCATTGTCTTGAAAAGTCCAAAATCTAATTTCAAACACTATGTGGGTTTCCTGCCGGCTTATTTTTCTTTGATGGAAGCAAATGTTCCTGAAGGCCAAGCTTTGTCCTTATGTTCCTGTCAGTACTAAGAACTCTGTTTGCAAGTAAGAGGCCTACTGTGATGACGATGATGATTCTAAGCCAGATGCATGAAGGATCCTATCTTAGTAACTGCAAGAAATCAAGATGTTTTCTCTTGCATAGGAACTCACCCCAGTTTGAAGTCCAAAGCTTGCACAAAATATTTGTATGAGAGTCACTTTTTAAGTTAATGTATAGCAATATCTTCACAGTATTTCATTCATATCTGAAGACACCAATAGAGTATCACTGATCTTTCGCTCATGTTTTCTACAGAAAATCACATAACCTGTGTGAGAGACTGAACGATTATGCTTAATGATTTAAATATTGTTATGAAGGACTTTTGGCCCATTATGGTAAAACTGCAAAAAGAAGCTGCGATGACCAAAGTCCATCTCTGCCAGAACAGGTCTCTTGACTGGAACTTTGGACTGTGAGTTAAGCACCTAATCTGAATCTGAAATACGATAAAAGTGATGCTATTGTTCAATTATCTCAGGTCTAGGGAGAAATAAACAAGGCTGAGGGAGAAGAATGTATCTACAAGAAATCCAAACCCAGGAGCTGCCCTGAAAATCAGCTGTGTCTGGGTTCATGGTAGGGGAGGCCACAGCCCACAGACTGAGGTCAGGCTTGCACAGGCTCCCCCGTAGCCAAGGCAAGAGGAGGAGAATTTTGGGGATGTGGCAAAACCTCTGGTCAGAGGCAGTGAACACCATCCTTCCTTCCACAAACTGTCTCAGTTGTAAAATTCACCACTCCAGGAAGGCCACATCCACAGGACAATCCCATGAGAGGCAGCTGGGATGGTGTCATAAACCATCAAAGAGCCCCAAAGCGTCCCCCAGACCCACACCTGAGGCCCTGCACCAGAGCACTGCACATGATGCTAAGTGATGCACCAGATCCAGTTTGTTGCAAGAGACTGTCAAACTTCTCCCCTGGGGAGGCACCTGGGCATTCCCACCTCATCTGAACATATATTAATCCATTGAACTCTATGTTTTGCAGGGCCCTCACCTCAGAGAAGACCAGAAAAAGAGGAATCAACAGGACGCCATCAGGATCCATGGAGCAGTGATATTTTCTACTTAATCTGTCTCTGTCACTCTCTTTTTCTCCCTCTCACCACCTCTTTTTCCATTGCCTTCTATCTCTCTCTCTCTCTCTACCTCACATTTACTATTAAATACAATCCATACTATTGACTTCAGCATGTGGTCTCCTTTGCACTTAAATTTGGGCAGAGGTCAAAATAATTTTAATAACTGGATATTACCTATAAAAGTTTTGAGACTGTAAAGGATGCTACACTTGTTTAACTGTATAATTTTCTGCAGAGAAAAGGTTGTACCTGCCTTTAGAACTAGTTACCACAACAAATATTATTTTTCAGCTTGGTATACAAAATAATGCCAAGGTTTTATATTATTTTCAATGGTAAGGGCTTATCATGAACTTCTATTTTGTCTATACATTGCTTCTGTCTAAAGTTCCCTCTGATATATTCCACATCCCACAGCAACCTCATCGTGCCTTAATGATGCAATAGAAACTTAATTCACTGCACAGATATATTAAATATTATTCATTTTCCTCCTTTTTTGATTCAGCGTTTTTTTCATTTTTTCTTTGTGTCTGTTGCTTGCTTTTTGACTGAAAAAAGTCCATACAATTTTTATGGGATATAAATGTTTAATACAGATCCAAACTAAAGCCTGAAATGTTATTTTTGGTCTGATTTGTTTTTTTCCAATGTTTGGCAACTTCTTAGCATTGCTACTAGAAGAAGACATCCTTGTGCCATTCTTAAGTTTACTGAGAGTAGATTCAAAAGCAATGATGGATTAAATAAAAATTCGAAGTGCCCAATTTCACAGATGTTTCCCTACCTTAACTTTATATTTTTATGCTAAGACATTAAAATGCCCATAATATCTATTTATGTGTTATACTACAGCATTAAGATCCACCAGGGTATATTTTGGACGAATGTAAGTCTGCACCTCAGATGCACCGAAAGCCTTCTTGGCTCAAAAGCCTCATCAACATCTGCAGTGTGCATTAAAGGACTACTAAAACACATCCCAGACAGTCCTCATAGCATTAAAATATGTCTACTTAGAGGAAAAGTAGGTTAAACACACAGAAAACTACACTTCTATTACTAAGGCCAATTCCCATATAACTTGAAAATATCATAATATCTTTTCAGATCAAGTTTCATTTTATAAATGGAAAGTGAAACCTACCCTATTCTCTACAGAGTACTCTTCTGAAGATAACACCAAACTCACCCTCACATTTTTTATTTCAAGATTATGATGCTCATATAACCTGAATCTGTAATTTATATTGCAAAGTCTTAATAGGTATGGGTATCTTAATGTCATTTTTATGCACTTAACAGAGTTTAAAAGCTGTATGTTTGGTTCCCTGGAAGAGGACTGTGTGGATAAAATGGGAATGCACTGAGTTGTAGAATCCCCACCTTCAGGGGGTACAGATGATTCAAAAGCCCCACATTATTGTCTTCTCCCACCAGATACCTGCCATAGCCTGGTCCCTGGACCTTGAATTGAGCTGCCTCAGCAGCTGTGCATCTCAGACTCCTAACCTGGCAACCATCTATTTAGATAGCAGAATAGAGAACTAAAAAATTTTAAAAATACCAGTGGATCTGCAGATAAAAGAAAAATGTTTTAGGGGTTACCACAAAAAGTGGGAAAGGAATGAATTATGTGTAAATAAACTGAAGAACTGCATGCTGAAGCATTTTAAAATCATTGAAAACTGAGTATTGCAAGGGCTTTTAAAATTAAAAGTGTTTCTGGATCATTTTCTTCCAATATTTCTTTAAATTTCTGAGAAAGTATATATATTATAATGCTCCAAATAGTGTTTCTTCCTCTGTTCCCATCTATGACAGTTTATGAAGCATATATCCATTATATGAATATTCTGCTTCCCAGTAATTCAAAATGCTTTAAAATTCCTTCTGTGCAAAACCTGGAGGTAACCAGGCCTTTAAATTCAGGCCTTAAAATACTCAGGAAACTGAAATAATGAATATTTTTGACTAGATGAGGAGAAAGGATCTTTTCCTATTGTCTGGCTGAATCGAATGCTACTTGTGATGGTAATAACGTTTCCTAGAAAAATATCTAAAGAATATCCTTCAGCCTTCTCCAATACACTGCAGTTACTGTCATATCAGCCTGTTTGTAACATCTTAACCTAAAAAGTTAACTGAACAGTAAACAGCTACAAAGATCACCTGTAGGCTTGCCTTTTTTTTTTTTTTTTTTTTTAAGAAACAATAAAATAAAAGTCAGTTGATCAAGAAATGATATAGAACACAATGGTCTGTTCGTTTTAAGTTCCAGGTGGTGATGGTGGTGTTGATCTGTAGAACAAAGTCTGCAGCAGGTATGGGGTATTTGTGTCAGTCTGAAGGATCTTTTTTTTTTTTTTTCCTTTAACTTGCACAGTTGTCATACTTTCCCTCACTGGACAAGTTTCAGTAGCAACAAATCTTTTGAGAATGGAATGAGAAGCAGTTCTCGTTTACTCAGCATGTTGTGGACTAGTGAACAAATGCAAGAGATGTGAGAAGGTTTCAGAAAACAGTCTTTGGCTTTTTTTTTTTTTTCTAACTTGAAATCCTTTAATATTTCATTAAGAGTAAATAAAACAGAATGGCTTACACACATACATGTGAGGTAGTTTAAAAGTGGGTTTCTATGCCATATACAACATTAAATCCACTCACTCGAAATGCACTGTGACACTACCAGGAAAATGCCACATCTTTCAAAAACTAAGTCAGTCAGTATAAAATACCTGTAGATCAATCACCCCCTAATCATGATTCAATCTGGAATGTAAAGAAGCTAGCTGAAGTAAAGGTGCAAATATTTGTTAGTTACTTAGGTTTAAATCTATGCTGGATTTCTTTTCACAGGCAAGTACAAAAAGCTGGTTGAAGTGTTTAAACTGAGTCTTAATACAAATTCATGTGCCTCTGAGATATTCAGATTGAACTGTGGCAGTAAGTAACATTTTAAAGGTCCTTAACAAATCAAAGATTCTAGAAACTGCTTTTTCAAAACTATGTAACCCGGATACAAGAACTGAGCTTCATTAATTCAAATGTCGAAGTTCTTTCATATTTTAATGGGCGACTCTCAATGGAAACACTTTCAAAATAATGTAATCAAAGGGATTATTTCTAATAAGACACGTCATTGGTATTGGTAAAGGTCATAGATAATCACCAAGCAAGCATACCCCTGACACTACTTCCAGGGACTGCAGCAATGGTATGTCTCAAAAAACCATACTGGAAACGTGCTGGAGTCTCAGGAAAAATCCTTACTGAAAGCACTGTAATACTGAATATGGGTTCAGGATAAAAATATTTAGGTGAAGACTTCTGGGAAGCCCATGGAAGATCTGTCAGCACAAGGGCATCTTTCACTTCTTCATTGTTGGTTATTTCACTACAGCAATGAACCCTCTGGCCAGACAAAAAATTACTTTTCTGGTAAAAAAAATCATCCTTACCCTAAAGCACTGGAGGCACCAGACTGTATGAATTACAAATTAGGCTTGATTTGGTCAACACGCGGAAACAAATCTTTGCATTACCTTTTCTGAAGTCTTACAGTAAAGTCAGCTCTTAATGGACAATCCCCCTCCATGTAGAACCAACAAACTTTGCTCCCTCACTACTTTGCACCAGTTTAAGTGACATAGGTCACAATCTAAATACTGTCTGCCAATTTTAAAGAGTCCTGAATAAAAGCACATTAAAATATCCCAAACTAAGTTATTGTTTCCACAATTCATCAAATGTATCAAAACTAATGTTTTCAAAAATTGGAAGAGTCCCACAGTAATATTCCACCTGCCAAGTTTCCACCCACAGAAATTCAAATTTCTGGATTATAATTAAATCTCTCTGGAAAAAAAACCCAAAAAACCCCAACAAATGACAGAATACCATATAGTAGCAGGGCTGTCATTATGCCAGTTTTCTCAAATGCTAAATTACCAAAAGCTCCTTAGGGATGAGTCCTGCCTTGGCAATAAGTAATACAAAGCAGATAACTGTGTGTCTGTAAAATACTTCTATATTACTACTACATTTACTGTTTCATATTATTGCATTACACTTATATACATTTATTATAAATTTTCTTTACTTCTATTACTGTATCTCTGATATGAATGTTACTGTAGGCACTCTTAGTGCTGCTGATAACAGCTCATTCTGCCAACCACAGGATGCATATTCATCAATGAGAAACTAGTCAAGTCCCAGTATGCCCGCAGCATGAATGTTTTATTGGTGTAAGAAAAAAATTATTCTATGGTGCGTAAACTGTGCACAGCACAAACTATGGATGCAAAGACCAAACTCTTATTTCATAGGTTTGCCCGGAGAAGCACCAAGGACGGAAGCAGTTGTTCCAACAAAACTGTACTTTTTACAAATATTGTTAGGATAACCTGGGAAGAACAGCTTTCTACATTAACATTGGGAGGTAGTAATATCTGAAGAATATTAAAACCCTATATGTGACCTCAGCAATTTCTTTGCCCATTATGTGGAATTAGAAACAAGTAGTCTTTGAATTTAATGTGGTCAAACTTTGTGGGAACACATGACCACATAGATGGAAAGTATATGAGTATTTGAGTTGCATTTTGAGGTCAGAACTGTTTCCTGCCCTCCCCCCCACCCCACTTTAACAGGATGTAATATTTATCTTCTTTTTTTACTTATTCTTTGATGGTTAAGACAAACATTCTATCTCAGAACTCAGTGAAGCTGAAAGAGGCCTAACTTTCGGGAAGTTAATTATTTCAGGCTGGGAGCTACAGTGCCTTTCAATTTTTCTCCTGATTGCAGCACTACAGAGCAGACTGTGCTTGGGAACAGGCACAGTGAATTTAACTTGAGTATGACAAGCAGTAATACATGCAGGATAATACGCTTACCTAATATCCTTCATTTAAAATGCACGACACTGTAGGGAAAATGCAAAACACTTTGAAATACAATCAAAGCTATTCATATTTAATACTTCAAACAAGAGATCTAAAATGTTGCAGAGGTGACAACATATTACAGAAAATGCCAGCATTTAGTCTTGTCAAATTATAAAATAATAAGCTTCTATTTTAAATTCTCTGAAAAGGCAATTAATTGTGAAATTATTTCACAAAAGAACTTTCTGCCTCTGTCAGAGCCTAATGAACAAAATAGAGATATGATACATTATTTGTGTATTTTCCAATAAGCAAGTGCTGAACCACAAACTGCAGAGCTTTCTGAGAAGACTTCTCAGTACAACAGATACTGTAAGTAAGCTCAAATTCTTTATCCATCATCCTTTTAGAACTACACTGAAAATATCATCATCAGTGATATCCTCAGGTACACCATCAGCATATCCTCCAGTTTTGACTCTCAGATCTGCATAAAATTATCTTCCTTTATCTCACATAGGGACAAAAGTAGGACAAAAAACAAACAGCATCAACATCCATTCACATAGTAAACATTTTTGTGTATTCACACATTGAAAGATATGTTTGTGAATAAGCCTCCAAATACGGCATATTAACTATATTAACCTTCATAATAATTTTCATTGTCTTATCAAATTCCTGCTAATAAAGACTTCTTTTTCTTGTTCTTAGAAACCTAAGAGACAATAGCCTCTCTGTGAATTACTAACTTCTAAATATGTTTGCAACTCTATGCACAGTGGCTACTTCTCTGTATTACACAATAGCCAGCAAGAGGTTTTTTAGGGGAGCAGATTCCACAACAGTAACAAGAGAATCTTTGTTGAACCATGTACCGAAATTTCATCAACATGCTAGACCTTTAAATTAAGCACATTCAAAACAGAAATCTCCTTGATTTTTTGCCGAGATTTTTCTTCTAGTAAATTCAGAATGGAAGGAAATCAAGACTATTTGATTGTACCATGCTTGTAAAGACATGCTCCTTTGGAGCATTATTTATGTTTTAGCATATCAACTGATTTTTCCTTTGAGCAGACTATAAAATCACTGTAAATTAAATTCACTAACAATCAAATTATTAACCTAGTGAAAACCAGTAGTAAGATAGATCAAATCTAATGTTAAAATCCAACATAAAATTAAGTTGAAAGTATCCATTAAATTTTACCCTTCATTTCAGCCTCCAGGTATTTTCCCAATTTATTTTGCCAGTGTCATGGAATCATTTAACAGAAGTGTATTTTAATATAGTCATCAAGGTCCTAAACCTATAAAATGGAAGAGAGAACTGAGAAATCCATGGACATCAAAAAAGTTCTTGGGACTTACAGTACATATGTGGTTCCTACATGGTGCTACAGCTAAGACAGTGAACATGATCACTGACTTTGTACATGAGATAATGCCAAGGAATAAACTCTATTATATCTGCATTTGTTATTATTAAGACTATTATGGGACCAAAAAAGACAGATCTGTCGGAAGTGCTAAGGGAGCTATTGTCTGTTCTCTATTTCAGCTACACGCTCTTGGATGTATAGATGAAAAGAGATTTTTTAAACATTGCATTTGGACTGCAGCTGCATCCACCTTTAAGGCTCCAAACTCAGCTTCGTTTTCAAAAAAATTACACTGTCAAATTGGAAAAGACTTGAGTAAGTCTTATGACAGCAATACACTTTGAAAAATCATCTGACAATGACAGATGGAGATAATAAATCTATTTAGTTTATTCAATACAGCTCAGATATTTATTGATTCTGCTATTTGTATTATTTTCTGTATTCAAAGCCTACAATATCAAAAAGCAACAGAGTACTGTCCTCAAGTGTAAAAAGCACTTGAGAATTTTTTTAAAGCTTTCTGAGAGAGAATAAACATGTTCAGCTGTAGTTGCACAGCTGTATTTCAATACATGAAGTATCTCTACTGCTCTGAAAAGGAAGTATATGTTATAAATACCCTTTAATTTTCTTTTGCTTGCATTCAGAACAGCAGCTCAAGGGCAAAATATATGTGTGCTTGGTTACAGACAGCATGTGATTTGGTAACTCTACAGGTATTAATGATCATGGACATTTATGTTTTGAGATCGTTCCTCCTTTTCTCTGTCATACTTTATATTGTGAATTTAAAAATTCTTACTCTTAGTTTCATTCTCTCTTACAGCTTTCTTTACCCACTCTATATATTGGATCAGCACTGCTGTTGGGATCAGAATGTAGATATCTATTCTGGAAGAGACTTGTCTCAGCATTTATAATCTCAGTTAGGAGATAAAATATATATATCAGAGGCAAAAAACCCCCAACATTCTCCATGTCAGTGTCTTTCATATTTTGGAACTCTGAAAAAAAATTCTACTTCAGTGAGGCCTGTAGAACATAGAAAGGAGTAAGAATCAGTAAGGAAATGAGAGCTCAATGAGAAAGTGGCAGATGTGTCCACTGTAGACATCCATTCAATAAACAGCCACCTTATCCATTAGATCATGCCATGTATCAATTTGGGGGATGTCACATTGCATTTCCTACAATTTATTCATGTGACGAAGGAAAGGGAGCAAAAAGTGAATAATTTATAAGAACTTCAGCTAGGAGAACTTGTTAGTGCATTTTTCCCCCTTACATCAACTAGTTTATTTTTGTAGGAAAAGGAAGAATCTAGTAGTTGAGAAAATGGAATAAAGGCAACTGAAGGACTAAAGGTAATGCATTCTGCAGTAGTGGATTGTAATGGGATTCAGCGACATACCAATTTCTGTCAACATTTTTTCTTTCTGCAAAAAAAGAGCATGGAAAACGCAGAAGAGCCACTGTATACAGTGCCTTTATTATATGAACAGCCTGACATTCTTTGGGATTGCAAATACCAACATATTCACAGTCACCAATATAATGGAAGCATTATCATGCTTTGGGTTGGAAGGGACCTTAAATATGTAGTTTTAAAACCATTTTATGGGCAGGAAAAGTTTCCAGCAGACCAGGTGGCTCAAAGCCCCATCCAGCCTTTTTTTGTACATTTCCACGGATGGAGCATCCACAACCTCTCTGTGAACCAGTTCCAGTGTCTTGCTAGCGTTACAGTAAAGAATTTTCTCCTATACATACTCTACACCTATTCTACTTCATCTTCAGGCCATTTTCCCTTTTCCTATCTATACATGTCCTCGTGAAAATTCCCTCTCATTGTCTCTTGCAGACCCCTTCTCTCTTGCAGGCCCCTTTTAGGCACTAGAAAGGGGTCTAAGGTCTCCCTGGAGCCTTCTCTTCTCCAGGCTGAACCACCAAGCTCTCTCAGCCTGTCTCCATAGAAGAAAAGTGCTCCAGCCATGTCATCATCTTCCTTCTTCCATCTCCTCAGGACTTGAGTCCAACAGGTCACCAGCTTTCTTGTTCTGGGGGTCCCAGAGCTGGACACAGTACTCCAGGCAGGGTCTCACAAGAGCAGAGCAGAGAAGGAGAATCATCTTCCTGCTTATCAGAGGTAAGTAAAGCGCAGATAATGACAGGAATTGCACAGGAAAACTGCAATATGCAGCATCATACAATGCAAAGCCTCTTATGCAATGAAAGTAGTAAAATCTCTAGAAAGATGCTAACATTACCTTTCTGCCTGTGCTTTCTAAAACTTCAACTCCTATATTTTATTCTGAATAAATGATGCAACTGAGGGCTCATGTACTGTGAGCGAAGAGTCTGGATCACTTCGTCCTTCAAAAGTATTTTAAATATGATGAAAAGTGCTTCCTTGGAATTGTTTTGAAGTAACAGTTTCCTGGACAAGATTACACTGACAGTTTAAGGGACTAATCTTCTACAAAGTAGATTTTACCACCGTAAGATTAAGTATTTCAAGCATGCAAACCTGATAAAAGCTCAAACAAAACCCACAAAACTGAGAGTAAGGCAACCCATGTCACTGCGGTTGTTGGGGTTTTTTTCGTCATTGTTACAGTGTCCTCACACTAATATCTTTTTTACTTTTTTATTTTCTTGAAATACCATTTCTCTTCCATGGAAATTTAAATTTTGGTATTCAATATTCCGGACTGAAGTAGATCACTTCATTGAGTTTTTCTTCTCTGAACACAAACCTTGCAGTTAGTCAACTGAATTATTATTTCAAAATAATGAATTCCTTATAGAAACATACTTTGGCATCAAAATCATATAGAGCAAGATCTCAAAAACAATAGAGTATCTTTCAGAATACATATATAAAGTTCCTGAAACTACAACACAAAACAAATAACCAGTTAAAGGGTACTTGCTAGAATGTGAATATTTACTTGTTTGTGAGCCTGTGCAAATATAAAATGTATTGAAATTCAGTGATACAGAGTAATAAAATCAAAGAAGTTTTCATATGAGTTTATACCCAATGCTTTTATTCTGGTATCTTCTTTTATAAGACAGTGGTTCCCATATGCCTAAGTCCTCATAATTCAGGCTCACTAGATGTTACTTGCCAGCTCAGTTTGAAACATAAAGCTAAGATTTTCCTAATGGGTATTTTCACTGAATTCATGTAATGTTGAACATAAGCAGACATGCCTGCAAGATCTCCAGTTACATGTACTGAGGTGGAGAAAAGGAGCTTTCCACTTTTCATTCCAATGCCTCTTGCTGATTAAAAGTCTTGTAATTTTTGAAAGAGGTAGTGTGAACCAATTTGCGTGTATCAGCAGAGGGATACAGGACACTAAAGGTTCAGTGTAGTATTTAGCACTATAAAGTTACTACTTTGCTCCGACATCTGCAAAGACTGTAAAAGCAAAAGGATGGAGAAGGAAACTCAAGCATGTTCCAGATTAAATTAAACTAGTGCCCCCAGACTGAAAAGGCTCACCAGTATGGTTTAAAACTGCCTGAGAGACCCGACATGGATTTAGAGTTCGAGGGCTCCTCCCTATTTTGAAAGCAGTACTCTTTCATGGTACCTACAGTGGAGCGTCCAGTACGTTCCACAATGACATCTACTTTAAACTCCCCAAACCCACACTTTGAGCTCAATCAAGAAACAGCAAATAAGAAGCAATAAGGAATTCTTTAAAATAATATTGCTGCCTCAAAGCAAAACAGTACTGAAGATGTAGACACACCTGGCTGGAATTCTGCTATCCAAATGCTCAATGATTCCTTCAAAGAATTTGAACAGAGTAATGAGGTATGGCTTCTTTCTGCTAAAACTGTATTGCCTCCTGTAATCATATATTTCCATTAATTTACCAGGTCAAGCTTTTTATACAGTTTTTCTTAATTTTCTAGCAGTCTGAAAAATCGCTTCTTGATTCACACTTGGAGCCATTTCAAAAAAACATCTCATTTACCACCCCATGGTCAATTTAAATTGTACATTATATAGTAAACCCAGCAGTCAGTAATTTCATGATTGAGTTCCTTGAGAATTTTGGGAACCAATGATCTGGTCTGTGAAGACTAGATGGACCATTGCTGATTTATTACTATTAATTTTATCAATTCTGCTGTAAAATGCTATAAAAGTGCTGGTGTTTCTTATTAGAGAAATCCTCACATATGTACCCTATAGACAAAGGTGTTACCAAGCTTTTCATGGAAAAATTCAGAATGGTTCATTAAACATAATCAACTTTTAAGATTCAAATGCAACAGACAAAATTACTTTCTCAGCCCAGTACTGTACACTTAGCTTCTCTTCTCAGGCTTTTCTTCACAGCTTTCTAAAGCATTTATCAAAATTTATGAAAACCAGATATGAATCAAGCTAACTTTTAGATACTACAAAGGCCAGCATGGAGATTCTACTTGTATTATGAAAGAGAGGCAGACAACTGGTCCAAATATTGCTGGTATAGAGAATCATGTTTCCTTTACTACACAGTGGCTGAAAAATGCATGAGGTCCTAATTTATCAAAATATGAAAGATCATTATTGTTTTTGCAGGTGGATTAGATCTACAGAGACGAATTGAGATAATTAAAGGTCTTCTTAGAATTTAAAGCTACAAAACAAAGAGTAGTATCACAATTAGCAATATAAGCAAAGAAAAAATAGGAATTTATAATTTCTCTTGACAAAACATCAATTGCTACTCACAATGTGTCAGAAAGGAGCGAGCTCTAGTTAGTGACAACACCAGTGAGTGCTGGTGAGTCACCAGATGAAGAGAAAGTCATGAAAAATCTGGTAGCTGATTAATAAGAATATTCTTACACTTACTTATACAAAGTGATTATGTAAGTGTTATGCTTTCTGAGGTTGATGGTGTCAATCATATGTACCTTCTCTCAGTTTGTTTGTACTCTCTTCCAGGGAGATGGACCTTGTTGAAACTTAACATCCAACACTCTTCCACACCGGGACTTTGTGCCAGACAGGCTCAGGAACCCTGTGGTGACACCATGTGGTTCCACTTTCTGATGGACAGTGGCTCCAAAGCACATGAGTTTGCACTGAGGGCCAGGTGGGTATTTCCCATGCACAATGCAGGAGACACACAAATACTGCCTTTCTCATCTCAAAACTAACTTTTCATCTAGGTCTGATCCAGAGGACTCTCCTCAAGACAGTTAATGAAACTGGATAAGCTCTAGTAAAATATATGCTCCTACATTTCACCTGGTTCAGAATATGTTCACATTTTAGACAATGACTTGTTTTACTGCAAGTCAGTTGCACTAATAAACAAGATATTCTATCAATTCCAGCACGACAAGAAATGTAAGTATTTTCTCATTAATACAAAATCTGCATTTCATCATTCTCTATATTTCCTCATCTTTATTTTCTTACTGCTTTAACCCACATCTCTACATTTCTGTGCCACTACACCACTGCTCACTGACACCTGCCCACCTTCCTTCCTCTCCTTTTGGTGCTCAGTACTTTTTTTGGAGTTACTGTACAATTATACTCAGAGCCCCCAGTCAGGATGAAAGTTCTCTCATTTCTATAAACATGTAATGAAAAGCAACCTTTCCTATATAAGCAGATATCAACTGCAAGAAAAAAAAAAAGAAAAAAAGAAAAAAAGAAAAAAAAAGAGTCGTGTAGTAACAAAATGCAAGAGGTGTTTCACAGAAATGGTACAGAGCTTTATGATCCTCATTACAAGTGAATTACTGAGTTTCATAAATAATTCAACCTCTTATAGGAAATATAATGAAACGTTTTTAAATTAGCCTTGTGTTTCTGTTGATATATTTCAGAGCAATATTGGCCTCGAGATCCCTTAATGCTTTTTAATAAAGCATACAAGATGAAATAAGAAAAATTAAAAGTCAATTTAAATACACTTAAAAGATTTCAATTTGTACATGTTAGTGGAGTAAATTACAGCTAATGTGTTAAAGTTCTGGGGTTTGTTATTTCTAAAATGATGCAATTAGCCTCCAAGTTCAAACTCAATGTTACAGTACAGCTATTTTTAGCAAATCAAAAATCACTTTACATCTACAGTTAATTGCAGTTAATTTTGCCTTTGAGCTATACCAGTTCGAAAGCAATAATGATTTTTAATGACAATGACAATAGCAAATGCATAAACTACCCAGAGTAAAAATGAAACACCCATGGAGTCCAAGAGTGTCCGTCTACTTTTCTTTGTCTTTCTCATCAAATTACACTGCGGAAAGATGTTTCAGATTGATGTATGAAGCGAAGGTGAAAACATAAAAAGGAATCTTGCAAGCACTTCAGCTTCTCATAATTACTCTTTACTTATTGCAATCAGTGAAGTATGTGTCAAAAGCAAAACAGTTTTCAACACTAAAAATCTCGTTTGGTAACTAGCGAGGTCAACCAGTCAGTCATTGCTCTCCACAAATACACACAGCCCTGAAGTAACACTACTGCACATGCAGCAAGATGACCTCTGCAGTCCCTTCCAGCCTCAGCCACTCTGGGCTATCCAGCCTGAATTATGCTTTTACCTTTTACAGAGTTTACTTCTCTTCTTGCTCCGCTTCAAAGAAACAGAGATGTATTCATAAGGACTTAAATGCCTTAGAAGAAGGAATAAAAAGTACTCCATCTAAATAAAGAGAAAATACCTGTTTTTGTAGCTTCACTTATTACAATTTACGCAAAGTATTTAATAAGTGAAATATCTAAGCAAGCATTTAAACAGCTCATCAGAAGTGGCTGCGTAATCACCATCACTCAAATATCTTCAAAATTATAATTACTATTAATAAAAAGGAACAATAGGAAATACTTTAAACAAACTTTTAGTACAAATCTCTGACTAAAAGTACAGTAGGACACTAATCAGGTGTTCTTTTATCCTTGCCTTCTTGTCATCCCTTTAAAAAATTCTTTTCAAGAGTCATGGGAGCGTAGGATTCCCATTTCTGTCACCAATATGGTCATGGAGTGAACAACTCTCCACAAAACTGTATTCAGATCTGCTGTCATTTGGCTTCAGAACCACTCTGAATACAATAGGAGTTTTATACACTTCCATTCCAACCCACTACACGCACATAAGTATTCCAGATTTGGGAAGTAGATGGGGATGGCTTTCACGCTATTATCTCACTTATTATGTTATTTACTCCCCTAGATCACACCTTACAGGTATTAGACATCGGCCTTAGTGAGGGCAGAACACTGAAGGGTGTGGGTGAGCCACAGCTGGTAATTCCCACCAGCTCTCCTCTGTTTACTGGGGAAACTAAAATGGTACAAACTTAAAAGGTTGCTTAGTGCAATTAGGAGCATGTGTAGATAAGCCAGAAGGCATTTACAAACATTTGTTTAATCCTTTCAGAGTCTACAGAACAAATAATGAGTCTGAAATGTATATGAACAGTGGAGTCAAAGCTTAGTGATCAGGGGTGGCAAAGCTGACACAATGCAGTATTGAGGAAATGCATTAGAAGAGTAGTTAATCACTGAAATTTCTTGATAATGATGATGACATTGGATTGTATAATTATATTGTGGATTTATGTATTTCTTATGAGCAATCTGTTGTGGCTATATAATGGAGAGTAACCCAAGGCAGAAGATAGGGTAAGCAGAATTCCCATGTTAGCTAGAGTGTCAGCAAGGGAAAATATGATTGATATGGGTCCAGATTCATAACATTTTCACTATTTTTTAAAGAAAATTATACAAAAGAAAATTTTCAAATAATTCATTAGCTACAAGATGTAAAATCAGAACTACAGAATTTTTTTTTTAAATAATATGTCTAGAACAACACAAAAAGATGACAGCCAAAAAAATACATTTATGTGCAAAATATGCTGAAAACCCCCTTCTTTTCTATGGTAAATACTGATTGTCATCAATTGCTAAATTAAAATGTCAAAATACATATTATGATGACCATTTCCATCAACACAACATGGTACAACAGATGAATGAACAAAATTATTATCCTGAAAAAAAAAAGAAAAAATGTCTCCTCCACTGAAGTAATTCCCTGTAAATTTTGTCAGCAGTTTCCAGCTATATATTCTACTACATGAACTTTTCCCCCCATCCCAGTACTGAGAATAATATTTTTAATTTTTATAACATCCTTTACATATTCTCTAACAGCTCAATGTCTTTTTTTATATTGTGGCACCCAAAACTGCTCCCAGCACTCGAGGTGAGGCTGCCCCAGCCCAGAGCAGAGTGGGACAATCCCTCCCTTGCCTGGCTGGCGATGCTGTGCCTGATGCCCCCAGGACAGGGATGTCCATCCTGGCTGCCAGGACACACTGTTGACTCAAATGTGTTGAGAAATTTTTTAAAAATGCCCATGGGGAAATGACAAATTCATTTTGCCCTTATTTTGTCAACCATAGGCACTACTGGAATTGAATAATTACCTAAAATAATTAAAGCAAGCTAAGCTAGCCAATATTGAGCCACTGTTTTGACTTAAAATTGCTGAAAGGTATTTCCAGAAATACAGATGTTATTTCTAAGAAAGTTCAGACATATGAATGACTATTTAATGAGCATCTTTAGATATATGTTAGATGTCCTAATGCTAGCTAATTTACTTTACCTTTCAAAGCCAAATCTCTTTTACCAAATAGTACAGCTTTCCACATGAAGTACAAGAAGAGCTACATTCTAAAAAATTAAATGGTATATTATGATACTTTTAAGTAAAATCTACCCCTAGAAGATAATAATGTGTCATTTGAAGGACATAATCCCAATTTTAAAGGGCCCAGGTCCAGGGAAAAATATACTTTAAATCATTATTTATTCTAAGAAATCATGTAACTTGTGTTTTATTGTTAGAAGTCAGTTAAAACTAAAATTTATGTTCCTTATACTTCGTCAAATCTTTATTCTGGTATTATTGCAGAGTGTCAGAAATAGAGAAAAAACTCCTTGCTACTGAAAGAACAAATGAGTGGGTGGACAGGAGGTACTGAACAACTAATTGGATGGTTTTAGAAAATGTTTTGATCATTTTATATCATTAACTTGGACAAAATTTCTGTTCTTACCAGCCTACACCTATCAGTTGTCTTGTATTTCTAGAAAATCATAGGAGCTTTATTTACATCTGTGATGTTTTTCAGAATAGTAGATCATTAAAGATTTTTTTTTTTTTTTTAAATATACGGTGTTTTAAGGGATAAACAGTATCCACTGCCAAGAGATTAAGACATAACAACTATACAGGCATTTTGTGTCCAAATAATGGGCTCCAAAGTCAGATAAACTTTCCTTAAGACACAATCCATTACAAGAAAAGTGCGCACAAAACAATACCAGATCTTTTGTCTCCTATTATCAACACCATCCAAAGTCACTTTTCCCTATCTCCTGGGGAGGCTAGGAAGACCTAAGGCTGTAAGAGGGAGCCAAATCCCTGGAGTGGTTGTTTTCCATCCCCAGCTCTAGAATGTGTGAATACACATTCTTGAGGGGCACAGGGATGGACACACACACATCAGTTTTCATGTGGCTGGCACCCAGATCTAAGAAGACGAAAAGCAGAACCTTTTCCAGCACACACACAGCCAACACTGCTGTAAACATGAAGCACAGGGCGTACAACACTGTCCTTCCTCTCTGACCAAGAATGCTTTGGATTTTAGATGAGAATAATGTTGATAACNATTTACTACTACTAAATTTTTCTTTATTTCAAATATTAAACTGTTCTTATCTAAACCTTCTAATTTTACCTTTTTTTTTCTGATTCTCCTCCCCATTCCACCCAGGGAGAGGAGATGTGAGCCAGTGGCTGTGTGGTGTTTAGTTGCTGGCTGGGGTTAAACCACAACAATTAGGTCTCCTCTGTTGTGTGCACAAGGACAATGGAAATACTGGTAACATATATGAGTAAATGCTGTCAAAGAGAAAATAAAAGTGGAGTCATGCATTCCTTCTACTGCCTCCTCTAGGTCATATTAAGGAATAATGGACAAATACACTGTAGGAGCTGTTGTATCCTGTGCATTAACTCTATGTTCACTAGAAAAAACACTGGCAGAAGTCTTAAACTGGAAGTAAGCTGAATTCCTCTTTAACAATCTCTACAGAAAATTGCCATTTCCTTTTCCCCTTAAGGGGAACCTCTTAAATACTTTAGGATAGTCTGTTTTATTAGTAAAATTCCTAGATAATTTGAAAATTTTTATTATTCATAATTGCAACCTTTATCTGATAACTGCCTTGTTATGTCTTCCATTAGTTTTCAGAACTTCTAGTAAAGTCNTCTTTAAGTCAGGGACTTTTCCATTTACCATGCTCTACCAGTGAGCAGGAGTACAAGAACCCAGAGCAGGGGGAGTATAGCCAGGAGAGCTGAGCCAGAATGGCCAAAGGGATATTTCTTACCACAACATCATGCCCAGTATGTCACTGGGGGCAGTTGGCAGGGAGGGGCAGATCACTGCTTGGAGACAGATGGGCTTTGTGCATCACTTGTCCTTCTNATTCAGTTATATGCCTGAAGAATTGCAAATTAACTTTCTCGTTTTTTTAATAAAATTTAGTCATTTTCGTCTATTAATGAAAATGAAATTTCATTGGATGTCTTAAACTTTCATAAAATAGGAAGCATTAAGGTTGTTTCACTCCATCAAATTATATGATTCATGAATACTGTACGCAAAAGTCATTAAGTAGGAAGGCAGCAAGTCTGCAAAGGCCTTGCACTTATTCCTCTGTAAATACCAATGTTCTTTAAAGGCAAAACTAATTTAACAAATGCTGAAGAACAGGTGGGAAACATTTGTGATATCTTAGGACTTCCATTTAAGCATGACAACACTCTATTATTACTAGACATCTGTTAGCAATTCCAATAGAAAGTAATTAATGAAAAAAAAATTCCTTTCCTAGGTCATTACATATATTACATTATTATCCATTTGGTGCAATGTTGATATAAGTGGGAGGGAATTGTGGAGCTAATCACTACTAAGGTTTCCAGAATCTAACAGTACAATATTTGACAACAAATGGAGAGAATTCATGCTTAAAGGGCAAAGTAATAACTGTTTTCCTTGTGCCAGGAAAGAGGAACTTGAGAATTCTGGGGTGATGACAAAGTAAATTGCACAAATAAAAACCAACATAAAATGTAAAGTAGGTTGTGTGAACTCTGGAAGACAAAGCGTGAGGAAAGAGCATCTCTGTTGACAAGGAAAGATATTAATTTTGCTGTCAGCTGTGATGTTATTGCAACTCAGGGAACAACTGAGGAAGAATGAGTAGATAAAGTATCTAATTCTATCAAGGGTGACTCTCTGCAAGTAATCATAAACTGCAGTAAGGAACAGTCAATCAAAATCATTGCTGTATTTGCCTGGGGATTGTTCATTCAAAGTGTAACATTAGTGAATTTGTAACAGGCCAGGCTGCACAAGGTTCATAATAAAAATGACTCAAGTTTGGAACTGTAAGACAGAAACAGAAAGCTTGTAACTGGATAAAATATGTTCACACAAAACACCTTGAGGTTTTTCCAGCAATTTCATACAAATACAATGCGTAGATTCTTCCTGCATAATGAAAAAAGACTGCAAAGGAAGGTTTGCTGGGGTCTCACAAAAGAGGTCAGAATAGAGCTTAGGTGTAGTGGGAAAAATCTGAGATGTAAGTTAAAATTAGCAATTAAAAGAGCTCTAGAAAACCTAAAGACAGTTCTGGACCAGTGCTGAGAGACTAAGAAATGCAACTCATCAGCTCCTTCCATCTAGAAATGCAAACAGAAATTTGTTACAAGGTAGTTGCCTTAGCAACAGTACTACAAATTAAATACTGCAAACACTTGAGCAGTAACTGAGGTTGTAGCCTGGCAACACCTTGCACGTGAGAAGCTCCTGACCTGAACCTCAGTGGCATAATGACCTCAGAGCACATGGACATATTTCCAAGGTTTAGGCTAAATGCACACTGCAATAAGACTAAAATCTGAAAGATTTCTCAGCAATCACATGCTACAGTATTAAAATTTATACACTGCAGAGACCGAAATAAAATTTCAAAACACAGGTCTACGTACACCTGGAGATTTTCTGTCCTAACCTTTTCTCTATATGGGATAGTGATGAATACCACAGTGCTAAGTCAGAATACAGAGGTTGCCAAAGGTGTAAGGTGATAGCACTTGATTTACGACCTCTGATGTCAAGTCCCATGGTCACTACTCTGAGCTAAACCAGTACTCGACAGATCCATGCTGATTATACACATATTAAGCATAGAAGCAACAAGACAAACCACTAATTACTGCAAGTACATGTGAGTCTGTGTATATGCAAGTGTGCATTGGTATAATGAGAGAAGTAGTCAGGAGGAAGCAGAGAATTTCATCGCTTCAGGGAAGTATTTCAGTATTACTGCAAATTTTATACTACTTTATTATGTGTATCCAAATTTATGTCTGTACCTCTGGTTTGTGTTTCCTTGCCTCCTTGCCTTTCCTTGCCTCCTCAAGAGCACCAAGGTTACACCCAATGCTGTGAAAACTGAAACACTCAAGAGGAAAAACCCAAAAGAAAATCTTACATATACACCCCTGGAACATAAAAAGTCTCTGTAGACAAAGGCACCCAAACAATATAAATATCTGCTAGAAAATAAAGACAAAGAGACTCTTGCAATCCCAACAAGAAGCCAGCCCCTGGTCAGTAATGGATCCTGACAGCTGATTTTGTAAGCCATTTTACTAAACTCTAACAAGAGTTATCAAGCCATTGAAGTTTATTGTACTTGTGATATCTTTATAGCATTACAGATATTAATGAGTTTCACTTCTTTGTTCCTATTTTCATCTCTTTCCACCTCCATCACTATCTCAGTCCTTTAGCAGGGAGACTTCTGTTGTAATACCTCATTCAGCACTGGTATGGAAATGGTGATGGTGTCATATCTTTATCTTTATGACTAGTTTTCAAAAAGAAAAAAAACCAAAACTTGTCTGCCTGAAAATCTGCTTTAAAGACTGTTACTTTTGGCTTTTCATAACAGCAGGATAAAAACTCTTTGAAAGATATATTAGTCAGAATAACCCTGTCAGTCTATTACTGATAAATGTGGAAATTCTCTAAAATTTCTCATTTGTTGTTTTTTTTCTAGGAATGACATCCCTCTGCAGTAAAACAGAATACATCAGCTGTGTACTACTTGTACAGAGAAACAGAAAACCCATTGACTCTGTAACATCTGCCTACAGATTACAGAAGACACCATCACTTCTGAAAACTGCTATTTTCACACTGTAAAAGGTTGCAGGCTATAATTTCCATGTTTAGCATAGTGAGAGGTGATAAAAGTGGCTAGGTAGGATTTATGGAGTTTGCTCTGACAGTCTCTGTGCAATTTCCCATTCACATTATTTTCAATTATTTCCTATTTCATAAGATAAATTGTACAAATTTACGGGAGCTGACAGAGCACAAAGCTCTCTTTGCTTCAGATCACAAGGTCATGTTCCATGATTACTTAACATTACTGCTTCTAGAAGGATCTATGTAGTTTGTGTAAGTAGTAATTCCTACTCCAATTTTTCCTCAATAGACAAAAATTAGAGATCTTATTTTTATTGAGACTGCCCACAAAAATTCACAGAAAGTAATATTTTCTTCTAATAAACTACAATAAACTAGAGAGTCCATATAAAACTCAGTACTCTAAGACAGCTTTTTTCTTTCTTCTTAATGCTCTATTTTTGCAAAGAAAATGCAATTTTACAATATTTTTAAATCAGGTGGGGTTAACAATTAACATACCTTGAAAGTATCAGATAAAGTAGATGTATGAAAAGGAAAGAAAGTAATCTGCGCACTTATCCAATTAAACAATAAATATTATATAGATAACTCTCAAATATGTACCTCTGACTCATTTTGAAATCAACATATGTAGATTGGTTGCCTAGGTCTTTATATATGCCAGTAAAATATCACTTACTTTAAGTTGACACTTCACTATTAATCCTGCTTAGGTAAACAGTATTAAAAAAACCCAAAACCCAAAACCCAACCAAACAGAAAAACACTTCTGAAATTAATTCTTGTGCTCTTTATCCCCATTTTTGTCAGCATAATCACGGATTACCTTATGTTAATTTCCTGTGAAATGTTTACCTCCTATATCCCTGGCATTTAGCAGTCTGAGTTCTACTTTAAAAGGACTCTAGAAACTATGCCTGGAAAGCAAAGAAACATAGAAAGAAATTGCCATGCTACAAATAGAAAAGTAAGATGAGATACAGAGTTGTCCCTCATTTATGTCAATAGCCACTAAGAGCTCACACCCTGACACTGAAAACTGCCATTCCACACTGGGGTGCAAAGGTAAGCCAAAACAAAAACCATGGGGTTTTAGCAATTAAACGTTAAAAAAATATAGATTTCCTGTAAGTCATTAATATTTAAATAGTAATATGAACCATAGAAGTCATCACACACACTCTGACACATATCTGAGTCAGAGAATTCTTTCATCATCCTCACATATTAATAATTTTCTTCTTAAAAGAGCTTTAGAGAAGCTGACTTCTCTTGACTGGAATGTAACATTTCCATGCCACACACAGAACCAAAGTAATTAGAAAGCTGCCAATTAATTGAATGCAACATCTGCCCTTAATGGTGCTGTATAATGATGTCAATAACGAAGTCTCACTTGCTGAGACTCAGCACTAACTGACAGTGTGTTCCTTTGAACTCCATATTAGTTGTAATGTCAGATATTCCTGTTGAAAACACCCTTTAGAAGTCCCCAAAAGTGACTTAGATGCTAAGAAACCTATCTGAGACCAAACTGACTGAAACACAGATTCCATCTCAACTTGAGACTCAGCCCCATCATCAGGTTAATTTAATTTGTGTTGTTTTCTTTATTGCTGACTGGGGAACAGTGAATTTCAAAGGGCTCTAATTTGTTTGTATCTCAAAGTAATTTGAAAACAAAATCAGGGGAGATAAACTTAGTCTGCTTGTTCAGTGAAAAGTCTTATTGCATATACCACACTTTTAATAAAAAATATTTTTTAGTTGCAGCATTGCACAGACACTGGCAATGTGTTCTAGGGGAATGCAGTGGAAATTATTTCGCCCTAAAGGTAATGAATGGATCAAAGTTAAGATGTACATACAGCTACTCCTTAGTCAATACTTGCTAAAACCCAGTTATTTTATCTTGGATCCTCATATTCTCTGTTGGCCCAGATGCTGTGTAGTGCCTGGTTATCATGTCCTCCCCACCTCATTCTAAACTACATGGATCTATGCAATTACAGTCATTTGGCAAAAAAAAAAAA
>VYXC01005144.1:395150-429667 GCA_013397175.1 Platysteira castanea
TAAGAAATTAAAAAAAAAATGTCAAGGAGACCCATGTCTATACTCTTCGATCTATCAGCATTCAGCACAATAAATCTGTTCTTTTGAATACACTTCAAGGCATTGCTTATTACTAACATAACTGGAGATGCATTTCTTTTGTAAAGCATTAATTGCATGTTACTTCAGACTTTTGGTTGCACATAAATTATTGAGTAACCTTGTACATTCATACCTCAAACATGAATATTTTGCTGTTTGAAATGTTTTATATCTTCAAGCTTAGGTCAATTGCTCATGCTTTACCCTTACTACTTGTTTCAAATGTAGACATGTCTTTACCCAACTACTTAGCATTTCTTAGCAACTAGCAAGGGCTCCCAGTAAAGTTATTGTCAGTTTTAACATGACTCTTCGTAAACCTTTAAATGACTCCTTTCAATTTTGCCAACATTTACCACTCTATCCCTGTATCAGACAGTCTTCTTCAACTGGACCTAAACACATTTGAACTTTGGCTTACAATGTCTTCTGAATTTTATCAGAAAGTATTAAACTACTGGATGCATTTTGCAGTGCAGGCATAAAACAGACATATGATATAAATGTAGTAAAAAATATTTATGCTTTATGTGACCATTTATTTCCAGTTAAGCTGAAGAAACTTTTCCGCAAAAACCCCAACCTGTTGCTTACCGAACTTCAGAGAAAAAAAGCATTACTCAAGCAGCGTGTAACTACATTGTCACAACAACCTTTACTTTTGTTATGAAACGCATTACAATGTCCTAAGATCCTGCATCAAATAATACTGGGCTTTTCATATGAAAAACTGTTCAAGAATATGAGAGGGCTACTTTGAAAATTCAATTTTTTGGCCTTGGTAAAGAAGATTATTAGTTGGATGATCACCTCCAATACTCAATTATATTAATTTTTACAACAGAACAGAAATGACAGGTATTTTGCTCTTATTTACTGTCATTCCCAGATTTTCAAACATCTCTTTAGAAAATTGTGTATAAGTAACCAATGAAGAAGGAACTAGAAAGAAGCAATTATTTAGAATTTTCAAGTATAGGTGTTATGCCTCCCAAGAAAATTTTCAAACATGACTGTATGAAAATAAGTGCTGAAGTTCTTCCTGAACAAACAGTAGGATTTGGTTTTCAAGTTATTGACTCAGCAAGAAACTTCTCAGTTATTCAGGAGGAGGAAAGGTGCTAAAAGGAAGTATGAAAATTTTACTTCTCTAGAAAGAGTGCAACAATAAAAATATACTGAACACCATTAGAACTTTTACATGATTCCACATATATTTACTATGCCAAGACAAATTTCTAGCAGTTTTTTGTGAGGAAAATAAAAAACTCCAAACAAACCCAGCCCAAAAAATCACATTGTTGTTTGTTTGACTGTCTAAATATTCTTGTTCAAACAATTTTGTTGACATTTCTGTAGTTGATGGGCATGCTTACTGAAGCATTCAGCATAAGACTGGTCAAGACATTATTTTCATACTTTTAATCAGAAATGATCAAATGTTAAGAATCAAAACCTCAGAAAAGAAATTAAAAAAAATCTTTCACATTTATCTTTGGTTCAAAGGGACTGTTTGTCAGTCTTCATTCATCTCAGTACTTAGGCCTAGCCATATCAGTTTCCCACTCAACTTCCAGCCAATTTTTCCAGCCCCTATATCACCAGTCTATTTTGACAGAGGAATCTATGCCAAAAAACCTGTTAAAAATTAAAATAAACTATATTATTGGGACTTCAGCACAGAGATAAAAAAAGGTAGATTAAAAAAAAAAACCAAAAAAACAAAAAAAAAAAACTCATTAGGAAGAAGAATTCCTAGAAACAATTTTTAGAGCATTCAGTGTTTTGGACAATATACCCAGAAATTTAGGATGAATAAGAACAAAAATACAATAGAAGGAAATGTATCACCTACATAGAATAAACCTATTCAAGGCTGTGAAGATGTCAAGAAAGAATCTTTAGAATTTATTCTAAATCTGAGGGACATTAGCAAATACTTTTGTGTTTTAGTGGAAATACATGCTCAGATGCTGCAGTGAAAGCACAAGGTCATGAGCTTTATTTTGAATAAAAGATATCAGCAGCAAAACATGCTGGAGTCCCAGAAATCCAAGTATGAAAGCTGGTCATGACATAGTGAAGACATGAAAATTCTCTGTTCTTCTTGCTAAGTATCAAGAGTTTATCTGGTAGTTTTTTTAACTGATAAAACTAAGTGTAGAAGACAACATGTATCACTGCAATTAGAACCAAAAATTTAAAAGGTAATTAGAGAAAAATAGATCATCTTTTAAGAGGCCTGTGATATTTATTGGGAAATCAAGTTAAAATGTTAAAATCCTGTATGTACCTTCTTCAATAAATTAATAAATAATGTGTGGTGATAAGTGAGCTAAATTGAGACCTATATTTGTCATTAAACTACCTGCTACTCAATTGATACAGTTTAGAAAAATAAGACGGCAAACTTTTTTCATTATTGGATTTGATATTAAATAAGCACATCCCCTGATTTGAAACACAGTTGATATTCAGCAGATTAATTACTTTTATTCAGTCTCAACATTTTATTATTGTTCATGGAATTAAATTATAAATAAGTTAATGCATTTTCCCGTAAAATTTTTAACTACAAATTAAGGCCTTTTGCTGCTATTTCAGATGACTGCAAAAATTATACTGTCCAACATGTTGAAGCAGAGGTAATTCCCCTTTTAGATTTCATATAAAAACTGATCACAGTTGCAGGAACTGGAGCTCATTACTTCTGCAGTTTTTGTTTTACCTGCAGTCACCAAATTAAATCTAATCAAACCTTTGTCTAGGGTGATTTTGCAATAAACTATAGAATAAAAAATTTATACCTTCACACAGACTTGGTTGTCCTAAGAAATTATCTATCCAAACAACTCACAGAAATTTCAAGAAAAAAACATACAAGGAACAATAAAAAGTATGCACTACAGCAAAACTCATCCTTGGAAAGTAAAGAATAAAATTCTTTAAAAAATTCTTTGTATATTCAAAATTTTGATGGATATGACCCCAAGCAGCATGAGCCAACTTTGAAGTTAGATCCAACTTTGAGGTAGACCCTGCTGTGAGCAGGAAGTTGGACAGGCTGGCCTCCAGAGCAAGTTTCCAACCTAAATTATTCTGATTCCAGACTTGGGAAAAAAAGTACACAGGAGAAAAAATCAGAACTAAATTAAAAGAGCAAGGCTACCCTTATTAAGCTTTCTACCAGAATACAGCATGAATCTGTATCAATTTCAGGAAATAGGAAAGAAGTTTACATACCATGGGCTTAAAGAGATTGATGTTAGAAATTGTCAACAATATTTCTCATTCAATATGGATTTCTTAGCATTAGGTTTATCACATTTTATTATCAAGCTATTTTCTGCAGTGTATGACTGATAAAAATCTTCTATCCAGGCTAAATAAAGATCGCTGGGTCATGAGTCCTTGCCTGGGGCATGCTTTTATTTTTACTTAGACAGAGTATTTCTGTCAAAATGGTTGGCTTAAAATTTTCACACATGGAGAGAGGAAGCAAAGTCCTGTGAAGTGGAAATCACTTTCACATCATGAAAACAGAGAAAACTCAAACTGAGAGCTCAAACATTCAGCCACTGCTGTTTACTAAGAGTACTGTGGATTCAATTAAAATGCAAGAAAAATTTCAATTAAAAACTTGAAATGTGGATTTAAAAAATGAATATTTTAGAATTATACATCCCACAGCAAATTTACATAATAAAAATTTATCCAAATGCTGTAAAAATATTTTCAAGCCTGCAACAATGTCTAATACAGTGAATAAATTCTTAATATTATTAAATTGGAAAACTTTTACCAGTAAGTATGTCAATTTTGGAAATCAGCTGCATTACTCAACATGAAAAAGGCCTCTACTAATTACAATAGAAGATACTTATTTCAATTGTACAGAAATTTGGTAACTATAACAAGATAAAGACTGGATGTTCAGGATATTCTTGTGTGTTGTAAAGAGTCATAATATTGACAAACTTTTGGTCTCTTCAGCATGGTTTGCAAAAAAACCTTTAAACATGACACCAACTGCACTTGGGTTGCAAAAATTCACCAAAACCTGAAAGAGTGGAGTGGTTTTGTCATAGCTTTCCTATAAAGAGTGTTTATCTTAGTGTGTAGCTCGGTCAGCACAGACAATTTTATTTTGCTCCAGAGTCACATAACTTACTGCTTTTCCCATATATTAGTGAAATAATAGCAAGTATTTTGTTTTTATTCCATAATATACACAGAAACATCGTAGTAGGGATAAGAATGTTTTCTTTTCAAATATGTGATCTCCTGCTCATGAAAATGCTAGTCAGCATTGTAATGATTATGACTGATGTCCTTTATATAGATAAGACTCCTAAGTGTGATACAAACACAGTACTACAGAGATAATGCTTCCTACTCCAGTTCACCAGACCACAACACATGTTGAGAGAACCCCTTTTGTTGTTTTAGCTTTCACTACAGAGTGATAACCACACTGCTTTGCTCTCCTTGTATCCTGGAAAACCTTAGTGACATAACCTCAGGTATTACAGATGGGATGAATTTTAATTATTTAAACCAACTCAGTTCCTCCTCTTAGAACAGCAGACTCTGGCAAATATCCCTCTTTTGTGGGGGAGAAGACTTAATTCCTATGTGATTATTTTTGAGCTTTTCCACAGTTTCTAACACATCAATAACCCTTCCATCTCTGCTGCTGGATGACTCTCCATCCCCCACATTCACAGAGACTGCAGATCAAAGCACCTCACTTGTACACGGTAAACATTGTTGTGCTGCTCCCAGGCTTTTCTCTAGTGAGCCTGGTTTATCCTTTTCCCCATTCAAAACCCATTTAAAGCTCTTCCACTGAGTCCTGCTAACTCCTGCACAAAGATCCTTTTTCCCGTTTGAGACAGGTGTACCCCATCTGTCGCCAGCAGGCTCAGTGTTGTGTAAACTGACACATCATCAAAAATCCAAAATTCTGCTGGTGACACCTGGCTTGGAGCCAGGTATTGATCTGCTGTTTCCTCCCTGATCATTCCCTGTGCCTGAAAGGATAGAGGAAAAGATTTCTTGTACCCCTGACCCCCTATTTAGTCATCTCAAAGATCTGAAGTGTTTCTTGATTGCCGTTGGACTTTTTGTTGCAGTTTTATCACTGCCTACCTGAAATATCAATAATGGATAGTAATCTTGAGGGCTGTTCCAGGGCAGGAAGTGTTCTTCTTCACATCTGTAACCCAGGCCCTAGAGAGGCAACGGATTTCCCTACAAAGTGGGTGTTATCTGCATTTTGGACCTTCTCTTCCCCATGAGAAATTTCCTATGACAAAGACCCCTCTTTTTTTCCTTTATGGAAGCAGTTTGGACACAGGACACAGACTGACTTAACCTCAGTGCCACCTCCAAGCTAGAAGAACCATTGTCCTGGTAACCACTCATTTCCATCTGCAGAGCCTCATACTGATTATGCCAGGGCACCTCAGCACGAGGGGCAGTTACCAACGTGCTCTGCCGTGGATTGTGCCAGCACCAGGGCTGTTCACCTTGATGACTGAATTTTTTTTCAGTAAGATTCCTATTAGTTTACCACTTGCTGAGTTTCATTTGCAAACCACAAATTTTTAATGGGAAGCAAATTTAGTAGGACTGGCATAGACATTTGGAAAAAAAATCCATTTGATCAAAGACACTGAATTCTGTCTCACTAAAAGACATAGAGGGCTATTCAGAGGTCTTAATACAGTTATTTCAAACTAGTAACAAACCATTCCTTTAATGATGCTCATGAAGTGAACATCTCATTCTCATCTGTTGCTGCTGTCAGGGAATATTTTGGTGGAAACATAGCTCAGATACAGGCCCTTTTTGTAAGAGAAGAGTAAGAAATTGCTGCTACACCTATGAAACACAAAATATTGTCTTGTGGTCTCGCGTACCTTTAAAAGCAGTGATTACTACTTTGACATACAAATATTTTATGCTTGTTTTCTTTGGGGTGCTTACACTTCAGTGCTTAAAAGTGACGTATGTGTCTACTCTCCCAGGTAAGATCAGTTAGTGGGAAACAGTATAATAAAGAAAAATAAATCTGTCACATTTATTGTTATTACATTTTGAGGCATGCTTTAAGTGAGTTTTTCATAGTCTCAGGACTCATTATTGGTCAAAACAGTAACATGTAATCTCAAAGTCATTCTGACAACATATATGAAGGTTTGTGCTCTGTATAGGGATTTAATTTCTCTTCTGGAGGTCGTGCTGGTGAGCATTTACATCTCATGTTATTCTACCAAAAGCATATTGGGGCAGTATGATCCCTGAATTCATATCAACTAGCTGCTGTTCTTGAGAGAAATATTGAGAATAGCAGTGTTCAGTTTTACACTTTTCAAATATGAGATGCCAGAGGGTTTTTCAGATCTCAGCTGCTACATTTGCAGATACATCACTTTAATGTTACTGTTATCAACTTTCATAGCTTTTTAGTCAGCATATCTAAATACTCATAAGACCAAGAGCTACTTCTTCCCATAAGAACAAGAGCTCACAAGCAGAATATGACAAAACATTATGACTATGGTAGGTCAGGTATGATCTGGTTTCCAGGCCACCCAGTGAAATCAGCCTGACACATTCCTAAACTTGATATTCAGATTGTGTACCAGCTGCACACTCTGCTACATGACATCCCTCTAGTAGAGAAAACACATTTATCATCTCCAAGCTGACCATCTCTTCTTCATTCTAACCTCAATTAAGTCTTCAGTTTGCAGATGACTCATGTTGTATACGTAATTTATGAACACTTGTTAATATGAAACTGTAATTATTCCACATAACTACTCCATAGTAGTTAATTTCCACACACAAAGCCCTTCTGTGCATTGCAAAGGTTTATTGCACTGTTTAATATTGTAAACTCCAAAAAACCTAAATTTGCAAATCCCAGAGTTTTAAAAGGGTCTAATAAAAAAAAAAAAAAAGTCTATTGTTAAGACCGGGGGGAGGGGCACACTCAAATTATTTGTTTGATTTTTCTTTAAGATGAAAACTAACATTATTGCCTTTCCCTGGTCTTAAAATCAAAAACCAAACACAGTTAGAGGGGAAAAAAGGGGTTTTACCTCAGTATTTATTTAAGGATGCTTAGATGCACCACATCCAGGTAGAAAGCACCAAAATGCACCCCAGAATGCACACTGAAAATGCACACACACAATGATTCATGTATACAGTTATAGACCTTGCACATTAGCATATCTATCAAAGGTTCCCCAATGAGAGGCTCAAGAGAAGCCCCATCCTGAGGAACCTTCCCCCTGGATGGGCCTGTCTTGGTTTACAGAATGTGTTCTGGAGAGCACCTTGGTGTCTGGGGCTGTCTGACCCCCAGCTGGAGGCCTCCAGGATGTTTGGTCTCCTGGCTTAACAGAACTTTGGGTCTAAGTTAGTTACTCAATTTAGGGAATTACAAGTATGTGGGCTAAAAGCACTAAGGATACATAAAAGCTACATAAAAGGGTATATAAAAGGGGTATATAAAAAAGGCAAAAAATCATCATGACATCAACATAATAAATCAGTATGATAAAATTCAAGGTTAATAATATATAACGGGCCTTCTCAACAGCTTAATTAAATGGGTTGTTTTCAGAAGATATCCAATAAATACCAAGGCTGCAGCAGAAAGCAACTCTGCAATCTCAGGATTATAGTACACTCTCTAAAATGTATTACAGCCTTACACTCTCTGATATTTTTACGAGCTCTCACAATTCAGAATTATGGTGAGTATCCTGAGTATCATATTTTTCTTAGAATTATAAGTTAGTATTTCTATCACTTTTTTAGTCTTTAAAAAAAAAAAAAAATTGGTCACAATCACTAAGTCATGGCTGAGATAACAGCAGAAAGACCACAAATCTTACTGTACCCAAAAACCTGCTAAACCCTCCACAAGTGCTAAACATTTAGAGAAAATATACAGATTTTATAAAGCTCACAGAAGTGAAAACAGGAACCCTTGTTGATCACTATTTCACACAACTTATTCAAATATTATCTGCTATAGCATCTTTGCAAGGTTTTGAACAGTGTGGTAACTGAGCAGAGCATAAGCTACTGAACATTAAGTAATTACTCAACAAGCTGAAATGCAGGTATTTCTCTTGATGTCAAATTCTTAAAAAATTGAACCAGTCTTTCATTAAGCACACCTAAAAGAGAAAAATAAAAACTGATATTAGTTGGAACTGTAGTTCCAACTACAGTATCTCAAACCATTATGATGCTATGAATGAAACTCAACTTTTAACTACAACTGAATAATTTAATTTGTATTGTACTATTCTTTCTAATTTTACGTAAGATATTATAAAATATATTACTCAAGAGTGATCATGCCCTGAAAAGCTTTAATTTTAAAAAATTGTGAGCTATATCTATCTGTTTTTGCATTACTTTAGAGTAGTCTTTTTGTTTAAGTGGACTACACTGGACATCTTTAATTCTCAAATGAGAAGTTTAGTCCTTTCATGTAGAGATGTTAGTGAATTAGTCTGAAACTGCTGTATTCGCCCATTTGCTCATTCTTTACTATGAGCAGAATGCAGCCTGAGAATGCAACAAAATATGACTGCCATTGCTGGTAACTTCCATTTCACCTGAATGTGTTTGAATGGGCCTCAAACAAGGAACATCAAGGGACGATGACAGCTTGCAGCTGTGACATGGAAACCACATCTGGAAGGCATGTCAGCAGGGTGAAGGGAGAGAAAAAGCTCTTACATAGGACAAAACAGTTTCATGGATACTAAAATGTTTAAAAAACCAAAAATAAATAATTTAGCAAAGAGAAACAGTAAAATTTGTGTCAACCATATAGCAATTTTGAACGTCAGTACTGAAAACCAGTCTTAAGGGAAATATAAGTTTTCTGGAAAACAATTCATGCTCCAGCTGGTATTAGTACTGGCTCTGAATCAAGCCACTGATAACAAAATAACATATCCCTAAAAAGCTGACTTCAGCTCTGGAAAAGAAGTGGAGAGAGTTACAGAGGCTGCTATACAAGATGCACAAGTGGAGGACATGAATCTTAGGCACTTTGTTGACCATGGAACAGCTCTCCAGTATATCCTCTAGATCCCAGCTGATCACTCCAAAACACTTCCCCATCTTCATTAACTCTGATAGCAAAGCTTAGTTTCACAGACTTCCCATCAGACTTAAGTAGGTGCTACCTTGGGTGCTGTGACACTGAGTTACAGCGTTAATTTCCTCTCTGTGGATCAGTTTCTCACGCAAAAAGCCTTCTCTTAACTCCTCTCCCCCAGCCACCTTCCCAGTCTCTTCATTATGCTAGTAAGAGATGACTTCACATCTTCATTGTACCACAATCTGCTGAGCTATCAAGTCACTCTTGCTACATCTGAGGCAATCAATTTACATTTCCTCCCTAAATCCCAGTCCTAGGCTACCTCAACATTATTTCAGTTGGCATTCCAATCCTTCTACTCCCTTTGTTACTGCACCTTCTGGTCCATCTCCAATTTTTTTCAGTAACAAAACCAAACTGTTCTTTTTTAAGACGATGGTTGGATTCATCATGAGCATAGAAAAGATATATGCACACACTGGCAGTTTGCAGCAGTAGAGAGCTGTTATCACAAGCAAACAGCTACTGAAAAAGAAAAAAAACAACTAACAAAACAACGACAAAAAAGAACAACAACAAAACAAAAAAGAAAATGTCTTCTGTTCCTGAAAAAAAATGTTTGCCACCAGAGGTTTTGCAAAGCTATTCTCTTATTATTTCAGGTGTTAAAACAGTAAAAACACTCACATAAACTATCTGGATGAACATCCTGTTCTTAGATTTCCCTAGCTATCAATTCCATAAGAATAAATGGTATAGTTTTTCTGGGTATGGAGTCCTTCTGTCCATATTTTCAACACTGCACTACAGAAACACAACTTTCCCGGCCTTTTTTTTTTTTTTTTTTTTTTGCCCAATTTTCCATTCCTCTCATCATTTTCTGTCCTCATAAACAAGCTGTTGGTCAGCTAAGTGAGGCAGACCAGCCAGATGACTGTATGTGCAAGCATTTTAATGATAGTTACAAGTAGCAAGCAGTGTCGAGTTGAACGCTAATTAGCTGAGCTCTTGACTCCCCCCTACATTCGTTTTGAACCCCGTGCTTTAACCAGCTGCACTCCCATCTTCCACACTGCATCTGACAAAGAGCACAACCTGCCTTTTATCCTTCTAATCCCTATACCAGAGAGGGTACAGCAGTTTTACTTTTCAGTTGGGAATCTGCTCCTTTTCATAAGATTCTCAACCCAAGTTGCACTTCAGTAGGGAACAAGAGCAAAAGCTTTGTAGCATCCTGCATCCTATTGAAAGTCCAGTGCTCACGTGTGGCGAAGCACGACGTGCAAAGGACGTGTAGAAAGCACTCCCTGTCAACAATAATTATTAACAAGAAGAGAGAAATACAAATTATTTAAAAGGAATTAATTGAAAATAATCTTAGAACTTTATTGCTCACTGCCTAGTGAATATTTGGCAATATTAATACGTAACTTCATGTATGTCCACTTCACTGAATTTTACTTCCTCACATCTCAGTAAAGCACCATGGTGTCCACTGGAACAAGAAAGACCAGGAAATTTGGCAGTGGCTAGACCATGCAATAAAGGCAGAGGCAATTTTATATCTGTCAAAGCAGCTACTGCAGGAAGCTTGCCAATGAACTATATGGGGGGGGAAAGAAAAACTGCTTTCCTCAGATCATTAGTTAGATTGTGTTTTGGCCAGCTGCAAGAGAAAATCTGCTGCTACAGATCTCTCAACTGTTTTCACCTTTTTTCTTCACTTCCTAACTAGAAAGCATATTAGCACTTTACAGATAAACTTTAAATAATTTGGAAATGGATTCCTTAGCTATGGGATAAGGATTCAAATCAAGCTGAGTCTCAGGGTGGCAGTTAAAAGCTGAGCTAGCTCAGCTGAAGTTCAAATTTCACAACATAAAGATTTCATAAAACTGAAACCCGGATGTCAGGTCAGCCGATCCCTTAGGGTTCGTGCTCTAAGTTTCTATCTTTTTCTTCTAATTCCAAGGCAGTCAACTCCTAAAAATAAGATAAATTCAAAGCAAAAGTATGAGTTTACTGAATCCCTGGTAAATCTTAATCCAAATGTGCTTTGGTTGATATAAAACTAATCTTTTAAATTCTAAAGCATTTCAAGGTATAGTTAAATACATTTAAATAATACAAGAAATGCTTTACAGGTACTAAAAGCAAAGCAAGCAGATTAAGGAAAAACAACTGATGTCAATTCTTTAGCTTAAACAGAAGCAGAAAAAACAAAGCAATATGCTTTCCCCTCCTCTTATAATGGCTGTGCGCCACCTTAACCTCAGTGTACATTCGGACAGAGAAGGAGCCCTGAAGTGTACTCTAAAATTTTGTTTGAAATGCTTTACAAGAAATAAAAAAACCTAAACCAAAACCCAAACCTGAAATCACTTGCATTCCACTACATTCACTGCAACATTCAAATTATGGAGAGAAACTAATTAGACAGAACAGAATGACAAACGTTCTACTTTTATTTTCTGCACTCCTTGGATTTGGCGTATAAGGACACATTTTCCCTTTCCCCTTCAGCCTTTACCAATTTTACCAACTTACGTTTACCAACTGATATCGTGCATTTATGTTAAGAATGAATTATAGCAAGAAGAAGCACTGCTATAAAGCTGATGAAAACAGTACTGCACTCACTGGAGCTATATTTTTTTCAAGTGGGAAATTACATATTTTACTAATACAGAATCTTCCATAACTTGTAATGCCTCAGTATCCCATGTGTTATTACACCATATATGATTAGCATAATCTTAGATAAAAACCTCATTAGAACTATATATGGAGAGAAATGGTTATTTTATAAAGGTTTTTTCATATTTCACATCTTTACCCATTTTTAACTGCCTTTAACTACAGCTGATAATTTCTTTTCCTATCTTTGACATTCAAGGTGGAGACTGGGGTTTTATGATTTTGTTTGTTTGTTTGTTTTAGAGTAAATACTTCCTTTGAACAGGACAAAATGAAAGGGTGATTATTTGGCCAAACAGCTTTCTGGTCTTGAGAAATGGAATGTGTTAAAAAATGTCTGGCAAACAGCTCTGCTATTTCACTGATCTGGAGTGGGGAGATTAGGCAGGAAGGAGTCGCACACCTTTGTATAGCAGATGTGGTTTTTCACATACCTATGAAAATTGCTCAAATTTCTGAAACAGAAGTTCAAAATTATAAATTTTAAAGGCTTATCACATTTTCAATGCAAGACAAGACAAACAGCTAAACTTCTCAAAACCTCATAAACACCCTACCATCCAGCAACTTAAAGAAACTAATTGCTTATTGGCCCAAGACTCCAGAAGCTTAGCAAGGCTTTTCTTAGCATTTTTGTGTCCCTCCTGGCAGCTCTGAGTCGGACTAGAACTAGGTGGAAACCTGTGAGCAGAAAGTGTGCTTCCCACCCATCTTCCAACACCCAGGCTGAACTGAGAAAGACATTCTATTTCAGCTGTCCAAGTAGACAAACACAGGGGGGAAATGAGATGTGGTTGAGGAACATGGTGAAACACAAAATTTGGAACGAGAGGAAAGAACTGACTGCTACTTTAGAGAGAACAGAAAAGAGTCAGTAGACCGAACTGTCAATAGGGGATCTTTGGAAGATGGCACTGAGCTGTCTGATGGGTACAGACAACCTGAGATTGCTCCAAAATCTTCACTGTGTCATGTAACACTGCTGCTTAACTACTCCAAGTCTGCTTTCCCTCACACACAGAGTCCCACTTTCTTCTTCCCACTTTCAAATAAGGAGACTTTAGTAAGACTTGTCAGGCTTTATCCCTCTTCCTTGTGTGATTTTTTTCCCACTCTGCACTCAGAGAAGAATGTTTACAGCTGCAAGCTGTCAGAGCAGTCATGCATCATGATACAACTCTGAACTGAATTTATTTTTTACTCCATGCCAGTTCCCTAATCGGTGAACAGAATAGATCTCTTGGCATCCAGTTGGACGCAGAACTCAGGTTACACAGTAAAGCTGTTTCCATAGTGCCCTTGTCTGAACTGTTGCGGAGAGTGGAAACCCTGTGGCAAATGTGAAATGAAACAATAATTTACAGATAGTGCTGCCCTGAGGGTTTGGCTTCTATCTCTTCACTTCCTGCACATTATATCATTTAAACCAGCCCCCTAAGGATTACTATTATGTGCTCTTGATCTTCTGGGTACTGAATCTGAAGTGTTGAAAACTCATTGCTTCTGTTAGAATCAAAGAGGATCTCTGTCTGGAACAGATAAAGCGCTGTGTAATAAAAAACCCTCTGAACTATCCGGCACAATGCATGACAGCCATAGAACCCAAAATCAGCAAACACATTTTGTGTTTGCTTTTTAATACATCAGTTTCTCACCTGAATTACTGTCTCCACAACGAAAACTGGGGACTGTAAAGATGATGATTAATAATATTTGGGAACTACTCAAATATAAAGTGGTAAGACCCAGAGAAAATGCCAAGGGAAATTAAAAATTTTGTCATCAGGGCATGCTTTGATTAGGATGCAGTAAATAAAGCCTATGGCTACACAAAGAACAGTGAGTATGAAAATTATGAAGGCAGCAATCACCAAGTAAGTATTATCCCTTCCTGTGCACTGAATGAATTGTAACTCCAAGGGGAAAAAAACCAGTACGTGATTCTCTAATTAAAAACTGTGTCATTGTGCATAAACATAAGGAAGACAAAATTAACATTATACAAGTAGCTCTAATTCTTAAATTTCAGAACTTTTGAAGCGCTTCATTTCTCTACTTTAACAGAGCTCTGGAGTTTTTCAGATGTAATTTAAAAACACACATGATAATAGCCCCCCCAAAAAAGCAGACAGTAAAAAAATCAGAAATTAAAAAGTTGTGACACAGTTTGTGCAAATGTTGCATCTAAGAAAACAAAATTCTTTTTCTTATGAACCAGTACAAGTGATAAAGTGGTATTATAGCACTGAAATGTAGGCGATGGAGAAAGATGAGTTTCTTATTTGTGTTTTGGTGGTATGGATGTTTGGCCTTCCTAAGCAAAGAACAGTAAATTGGATTTTCAGCACTACGACTTCTGTTACACTCTATAGTGAACTAGAATCTGGCAGAACAAAAATGCACAGGAGCAAGGTTATTAAGCTACAGGAACATCTATCCAATTTCTCTATTAAAACTGTCTGTTTAAAATATTAAAGTATGTTTATTTAGAGAAGACTGCCTGTGACTCTCCAGAATCAAGATTTTTGTCTTTCTAAGGACTTTCAGAATTAGTGTATATACACAAAAAGAAAATATTTTCATATAAACAGGTAAAAGAGAGACTTTTTATATTAATATTAGTTGGTTCTTTTCATCACAAAGGTAATTCATATAATTCTGCAGGTATTATAAACTACAGAGTATCTTCCTTTACATCAAAAGACTAATTAACTTTATTTTTTATAATTATTTACTTTTATATAACATCTTGGCATATTACAGAAACACAGTAACTTATTATATAAAGTAAGTGAAATAGAATGTTACCTAAAGTTTCAGATTAAAGATGAGACAATTCTCTAAATCTACATATTAATCTAGTTTCAGGTTCAGAATTTTTATTCAAAACCTCATGTTTGTAGAGCCATTAGGGCCTTGCTCACTACAGCTTGTTTACATAAGGTTCATTAAATTATTTAAGAAGTTAGTCTATAGTTTGTTTTGCAGAGTTTCTGGTATTTACATCAGATGAGGCTCATTTATATAATGCTGGTAATTTTACATATGGAAAATTCATTACATAAAGTTATCTACACTCATTATGGTCAGCTCATGAAACTGATTTTTTTATTTTTTTCTGCATTATGATTTCTCCTAAGGATCTTTTCCAGTAGTAACTGCAAGCAAAGCATCTGTATTTGAATATTAACACAAAGCTAATTGCTATTCACATAAAGATAGTAGAAGAAATGAGCATCTTAGAATTACATGCCAGGCTTTTCCTCCCAAGCTGAATGTTTTATTCCACTATCAGCTTCAGCCTAATTTTTCTCAGTTTGATTTTAGGAGCATTTATTGAGTTGCAGAGGTGAGGTGGCGTGAAAAACAGCAACAAAAACAAATAGTATCACGATAAAGCACCATTGTTTCCCAGCACACAATCTACAGATGTTCAGCTCTTGGTACAAACAATTCCTCTCGTATTTTTAGAGCTGAGAGTCTGCACAGGAACTTGCACTCAGGTCAGTTCCTCTTAAAGTACTGTGTAAAACACTCAGAGATAAGGAACACAATACCCCAATAACAGAGAGTACTGCACTTGTTTGCCTCAATGCAATTGCTTATTGGAGGAAGACTCAGAATTCTTCTTAAAAGTAGTCTCAGCATCCTGATGATGTCTTGCTTTAGAGGTATCTTGCTGGCCAGACTGATTCAACCTTGTTTCAAATATTGTAAGAATTACAAGCATCGGTCTTTGTGAAGTGAAACAGGTATGAGTGCTCTCATCTCTGTAATTACATGACAATTATCTACTGCTTCTCCCAAAAACAGACATATAATGTTGGTATCAACTGATTCCAAAACCTGGCCTTTGCCAAATATTAGAATATATTCTGTAGTGGGTTTGTTCACATTTTTTATTTTCTGTGAGATATGAATTAGGAGGAATGCAAAGCAGGCTCCAAACCCTAAAGAATATAAGGAAGTTTATTAACAGAACTAAAAGAAAAAAAGAGTAATAAGGCTCAGAATAAACCTTCAGAACACTTCTCCTCCCCCCATCCTCCTCCCTCCTCCCACTTACAATATAAAGACACAAATTTGGGATTATTTCAGTCCGTCTACCACCTCTATAATAGTCTTTCACCAGTTCACTTAGGGAGAGGAGTCTCCTTTGCCCATGCTATGGGGCTTCTCCACAAGAAACAGTTTTCTCGTGGCTTCAATGTCACAGCACAGCAGCTGCCCAGGGTGGTTTTCTGTTGGCGTGTGAGTCCCTTCAAGGGACTTACAGCTTTTCCCACAACTGTTTTCAAGGGTTCAATTTCAGCTAATGGGGTACTATTTCAAGGATGAGCTGTTCAAGTGCAAAGGTTCTCTTCATCGATCTCTGAGATAATCTTCATCTCTAGGAACAGAGGTCTTCTCCTTCTTCCCTGGGAGCAAGTGTCTTCACTTCATCACTCTCTCTCTCTGTTCAGGCTTCTCACTGGATCACAGCTACTTCAACATTTGCTTATTTCAGCACAGGCACTTTACTTGTGGCAGTATGAATGCTCTACCCCCCATGCTAATCATTAAATTGCAAGGGGTTCTCTGATGTTTCATAGTCCATCACCATAGCTTTACAAAAGAATTTCAGCTTCAAGGTTTTGAAGCATCTCCTCTATCTCCTCTCTCTGGGCTTCAGCTCTTCTTCACTGACTTTGGTGTCACTGCCACGGTGTCTACTCACGTGCCTTTGCCCTTCCTCTGACCTGGGATAGGACTGATATTTGCAGATTTCATCTCTTCTGGTGAACTTACAGCACTGAAGGGGTTAATCTTACCCGGGGCTGGGCCTTGCAGCTGAACTTATCTTTCACTGGTGGTCACCTGATCTCAGCCAAAGGCGGCCGGACCGGAGAGGGGGCCATCCACGCCGCGGGACCGGTTTGCCCGGAGCACGGCCACGATCTTGCCAAGCTGGGCTGAGAGGGGCCGCCCCGGCCTGCACAGAGCCACGGGCCCCCAGTTACCTGTCCAAGGACAGGAGGCAGGAGCAATTCCCAGGCTGGTTGGTCTTTAAATCTGTCTTCTACAGAGGTGTGTCCAGCTTCTTAAATGGCTTAACAGAGTTGTCAATATTCAAATTAGCCAATTTGATTAGCTCTGTCAGGTCTGGAGGAAGTTACAACAGCCCCTTGCCAAAAAACATCACTTCTGTGGCTGGTGGATTTTTTTTTTTTTTTTCTTAACTAAAACTCCAAGCTGTGCAAACCCATGACAATTCAGAACTGCAAAATTCCATTTTTCAAGCTTGAGTAAGTGTATTAAATTACTAAGTTATTTTTTTTAAATCTTTTTATAAGCATTCTGTGCTAGATTAGCAGTCTACTAACAGCATTTCTACATTTGTTACTAGGAAAGACATGAAGAGACAGGAAAGAAAATTGTGTACACATAGCAGTTATGTCAATCTCATCCATTTGCTTAATGCATAATGCTTATGACAATACCAGCTTTCTTTGCTATTCAAATGGAACAACCTAAATATTAGGCTGAGGCATCACAGAAGCAGCTTATTAGGAAACAACAGTGCTGGAGAAGAAAGCTACTTACAAAAAAAGAAAAGAAAAAATATTTGTCAGAAGCAATAAATTAAATAAACAACCCTTCCCTTCAAAGAAACTAGGCAATTGCAAGCTCCATTACAAGTACGTTTAAAAGACTTTTCAAAATAGCAGTTTCATCACTTGTCAGATCAAGACAGATATTCCTAAACACTTCCAAAGTGCATGATTGTCTTCTTATGTTCAAGCTGACCAGCATTTCCTCAATATATCCTCCATTCAATTCCATGGTGATATATTTGTGTATGATCACTGAGCCAAACAAACTTTCAAAGCTCCTGCCCTCAGGCTGTTCATGACATTTGCGGATCTGTATGAATTGGTCATCATGGAACTGCGTGGAACACTAACATCAAAGATCCCTGAGTCTGAAATCCTTTATACATTATATTATTTGAAAATTCAAACCAAATTTAAACTCTAATGGATATGTTTTAATCACAGTAAACATTCATGACTTGACAATGCCGTCNACCCATGACAATTCAGAACTGCAAAATTCCATTTTTCAAGCTTAAGTAAGTGTATTAAATTACTAAGTTATTTTTTTTAAATCTTTTTATAAGCATTCTGTGCTAGATTAGCAGTCTACTAACAGCATTTCTACATTTGTTACTAGGAAAGACATGAAGAGACAGGAAAGAAAATTGTGTACACATAGCAGTTATGTCAATCTCATCCATTTGCTTAATGCATAATGCTTATGACAATACCAGCTTTCTTTGCTATTCAAATGGAACAACCTAAATATTAGGCTGAGGCATCACAGAAGCAGCTTATTAGGAAACAACAGTGCTGGAGAAGAAAGCTACTTACAAAAAAAGAAAAGAAAAAATATTTGTCAGAAGCAATAAATTAAATAAACAACCCTTCCCTTCAAAGAAACTAGGCAATTGCAAGCTCCATTACAAGTACGTTTAAAAGACTTTTCAAAATAGCAGTTTCATCACTTGTCAGATCAAGACAGATATTCCTAAACACTTCCAAAGTGCATGATTGTCTTCTTATGTTCAAGCTGACCAGCATTTCCTCAATATATCCTCCATTCAATTCCATGGTGATATATTTGTGTATGATCACTGAGCCAAACAAACTTTCAAAGCTCCTGCCCTCAGGCTGTTCATGACATTTGCGGATCTGTATGAATTGGTCATCATGGAACTGCGTGGAACACTAACATCAAAGATCCCTGAGTCTGAAATCCTTTATACATTATATTATTTGAAAATTCAAACCAAATTTAAACTCTAATGGATATGTTTTAATCACAGTAAACATTCATGACTTGACAATGCCGTCTTGCCTTTTAAACAGAATGTATTTTAGTTCATTTTGAAAAGTATTTAGTGAGATCATAAAAATATTAGAATTCTAATTATTTTCAAATATAAGGGATACTATTAATAATCTAAACAGCTGCAATGTCAGTGAATTTAATTAACAGTTAAAAATATGAACAACAGGGAGCAAGGAAACATGCTGTTTCTAAAGATGTGCAAAATGAAAGTATCCTCTCCTTGTACCTGGAATATTGATGACCCAAATTTGCTCTAGCTCATTGCACAGGCACAAGCCTATTATTGAAAGGATACAAAGAAATTTCCATGTACTTTCTTTTCTAAACCAATTCAGCAGGCAGAAGCTGGTATTGTTCTTACTCTCCTGAGCCTACCCGAGCCCGGCTGACAGGCTCCCCTTCCCGAAGTTTCTCAGGATGACGGAGAAAAGCTAGACTAGACCTGGGGAAGCAAGCTGTGCCAGGAGCCTCCTCAAACGAAAGCAACTTGGCTTAGATTTCCCCAGCCAAGATCTGAAAGTTACCCTTCACTTCACTAATGCAACCAAGTGTTTACAAAGGTTTTCACTGTAAGGCACAGTGGTTACTGATCTTATCTTTCATGAACAATCAGCGTTGGGAGTTACTCCTACCCAATCTCCTGGCCATTTTGATTAAAAGCACATATAGAAAAATAAAGAAGAAAGTCTATAGATTTTGCAGGTGCTATTCTTACTGGATGATATATTTGTAGAACAGTTATTCAAGCTGAATCTTGGAGGTCTACCAAAAATACCTCTACCCCTTTGCCCCTTCATCTCCACAAATTTTTTATCTTTTTTCTTCTTTCTGAGACCATAAGATGTAAAAAGAACCATTTTAGCCATTTTATTTTCTAGAAACTGAGACTAGGACAAATAGATACTGCTTTACTTTTTAGAAGAAAAAGAAAAAGAAAAAAAACAAACACTGACATTTTCCATCTGTATAAAACCTTCTTCCTACCACACTTAAGAACCTGTGGAAAATTGGAATCAAAAGAGTTTCTGCTGAAGAGCTCAGTTTTCTACAGTGGGCAATCAGAAAGCACCATATTTGCTTTTGTTCTGTGCCATAGCAAATCCTAAGCCTACCTGCCAAGTTTCGTGGTTTTAAGCAAAGCACATTTTTTATGTGGTTCAGAACGCTCAGTCCCCTGGCTAAGTCATTATTACTTATTGCTTTTATGTGCCCCAACCTTCTTGAAATGACAGCCAGTTTGGACAGTCTGCTCTGCCTTCCTTGTGTCTGGTGATACTGAACAGATGAATGGGAGGCACTCCTGGCTGCCAGTGCTGCCTATCAACATGAGTAAACAGTGCAGGGCCTGATGATTATTTAGTACTGACAGGGTTTGGAGAGAAATACACTCCAGACAAATAAGGAAAAAAGGATATTTTGTGTGAAATGGGTCTTTTTCATAACATGAACTTTCCATACTCATTACTCACCTTAAACAGTTTAGGTTAATGTGCCAGGCAGCACAGACCTACTGGCTACCCAATTGTTAGGTATCCTGATGGGAAAACCTAGTGTTCTGCATGGTGTATTTTAAAACCCAGGGCTGGCAATCAACAAAAAGAAAAAGGAGTTTCAAATTCTTGACTTTTATTTAACAGAGGCCGTTGGTAAATCACCAATTAATATTAACGTTGTTAGCCTGAAACTGAATTAGGTTGACTGCAGTACATTGCTTCTTTGGCTCCTTCTATGATCAGTGCACGCAGTTACTTCTTATGGTGCTAAATCTCAGATGAAATTGTTAAATAGAGGAGTCAATTGCAAGGTCATTACTTCTTTTTCCAAAGTAATGAAAACAAAGTACTTCATGCAATATACAATTATAGGTTAATGACACAGTCCTACTGAGTGGCTCTAAGGCCTTGTTCAATTTAAAATACTGATTTAAACAATTCCGAAGTAACATTAAGTGTAAATAAAAAATGTTAGTCACAGTTTAAATTTTATATCAACGCTACATATGACTAAATAAAAAATGAATAGTAATGCTTTTAATGCAAATATTTCAATGAGAAAGTGTTCTAAGCCAGTATGAAAACAACACTCACTAAAACCAGCTATTACAAAGGCAGAGAGAGAATCAATCTCATAAAGCAGCATTTGCCTACTCATTCACCTTGGAACTTCTGCAGTATGAAAGAACATTACCATAACACAAAACCCAACAAATTGGGAAATTTTGCTGGTACCTTCTTTACAATTGTATGTTGCAATGCTATATGAAAATAACCCATAACCATATTGGTTTTACAAAAACACTTTTTTTCTCACACTATATGACTCATTTCCATCACAAAGACCCACATTAGGTTCTCTTTCCAGTATCTTCTACAACAAGAGAGAAGATGGCAGGATACATTTCATGGTGATTTTGATTCTCATGAAATTAAAAATTTAAAATAATTTCTTTCATGTCAGTACACTTGCATTTCTCAGACAGAAAAATATCCCAAACAACCATTAAAAATTGAAATACCAGAGTACCAACTTTCTGAGTAGCAGCAAGCTATAGAAAATAAGAAGACAAAAATAATAGATAGATATTTACATTGCTGAAATTCACACCCTTGACACTTTGCCTGGAGTTCTGAATTAAAATAGGTAAGCAGGAAAATGAAAGAATGGAATTCAGGGTGTCTCTGGGCCAAACCCAAGTTGTGATGCACAAGTATTTTTTCATCATAATCAGGAACAAACTCTGACCTGAGCATTTAATGCAGCATATTTAGAAGACACTTTTTCAGTAAGAGCCAAGAAAAAAGATCTTTTACATACACAATGTTCTGTAAATCTACCTTAAGACTTAGAAACATGTGGATAAGAATGGGAAGCACATTGGTCAGGAACAGCATCACAGACTTTTTGTACCGACATTCAATAATGTCTCTGGACATACACACTTGTGTTTCAGAAGGATCCTGTCATGATGCAGAAGATTCTGGAAAATACTCAACACCAAACCAAAAAACAGTGGAGAAGTAACCCTGTTCACACTCCCTTTCTGTGCCCTTTCTGCCTTAAGTCTCTCTGCAGCCCTACCACAGATAGACAGCGTCTGCTCAGAGAGCATTTGGTAGCTGAAGGACTTGAAAGGGAAAACTCAGTCAGAGAAAGGTACAAAATCCTCCAGGAGAAAACCTGCTGGAGGCAGGCTGGCACTGGCCAGGGATGGTCAGAACTGGTCAGGTCCAGCTCTCACTGTCCCCCAGGCTCAGGGGAAGACAGAAACTCAGCCACTTTGAGAAGCCACCTCTGGGAGCCACTGGGGAGGACTCTCCCTCACCTGAATGTGTCTGCCAGGCCAGACCAGACTCTTTGGGGCCTTTTCAGGGGTACTTCTGCTTAGCCAAATAAATCTTAAGTGGTAACCAATACACAACTTTTTAGTGTGTCAAAACCTGTGTATATTCTGCTTTGCAGAGTCCCAAAAAAGATGCTTGAACAAAACAGAGCCTCTGCACACTGTCTTCTGTAGAGAAACACCTCATCCCAAGCAAAATCTCCCCCTGGAGACCCCTCCTAAGCATACCCTCACCACTCTCACTCACAGAAGTCATCCTGAGATCATGGCAGTAGAACTGAACTTATGCAAGACACTAACATAAAGCAAAATTACTGAAACAGGAGGTCTGTTAGCAAAAATATTGGTCGCTGACAAACCGGGCAGCTGCCCAGTCCCAAGGGGCTAAAGAGAAGGGAGATGGGTCTGTCAGAGCTTTCACAGAGTCCTGATGGATGACACAGCAGGAACTGTATCCTTAGGAAAACACCAGTGGCTGTTTGCCACCACCTGGGTGACCGAAGAATGTGCCTACCATGGGGGTACACTTCTACAATTGAGAGGGATTAGCCTGAAAGACAGATGGCTGTGATAAAGGCAAAATAGTTTCACTTGTCACTGTAAGCCAATAGCTGTAAAATGTAATATTACTTCTATCCACACACTTTATCCATTCATAACAAAGTAGATGTCATCAGGTTTATGACTAACAACATTGATTTCTAGTCAAAACTGTAACATAGTTAAGCCTTTACATCTGGAAAGAATGTGATTTTTTACTTCAAGTAATTACACAATTTCTACTGTTTCCTCATGGCCTCTTTTCTAATCTCTTTGGTCTCTATTAGAAACCAGTGCTACATCTTCATTCCCCCCCCCACCACCTCCTTGTGACAAAAAATGGAGAAAAGGGCTTAGAAGCATGCTGGAATGTAAAGCCTCTTTTCCAGCCTCCTGCCTTTTTTTTTTTTTTTTTTCATTTTCTTTTGTAATGCAAACATCAGGATGGTCACTGGAAGCATAGAAACTACTGGACAACTGTAAATCAGAAGCAAGAGAATGAAGACAACACTAACCAATAAACAAAGAACCAGGAACTTTTATAAATACTTATAAATTTACTCCTTAATATATACACAGTAAGTATGACTCAAGGACTGGAAGGCCCAGGTCCAGGCCATACCTTTAACCACTGAAAAGAAAAATACAGTCTAAAAGATGGTCAGAATCTTGAACAGAGATACCAATACCTATTTTTGGCATGTCCCTGTCAGAATAGAAAAACAGTAAATACTAAACACTTAGGTTTCTGCAGTAATGAAACAATCTTTGCTGCAAAATACTACAGTACCTAATTTTCTAAAAGATCTTGCAAAAAGCTAAAATGATCCCCTCTTACTGGAGTGCTCCTGTAAGGAGTTAAAACAGACTGGTACATCGTGTTTTTATTTGCTTTGTCTTTTGATGCAGGTAGTTGCTTTTTGCACTAATAAATTATTTTTCACAGTATTCCATGTTGCTGTTCTATATATCTGTCCTTTCTCTTTCAAACAGCTAACCAAAACAGTTTGTTTGGACAAGTCTTATTTAGGATAAATAAGACCTTTTCTCACTTAGGTCAATTCTCTGAAGAAAACGTGTACAAATTTGGTTTGCAAGAAAACTAATTTCTGAAGATATAAAAAAATCAAAAAGCCATCACTCACCATGCATAGACTTAATTTTTCACATGCACTAAGAACTCCTGAGGGAAGACCAAGAGGACACCACCCACTAACTCAGTGTTTGGGGCACCTTAATGCATGCTGAGAAGCCAGAACACTCCCACCACACTGGAAAGCTGCCAACGAAGCACCCTCTGGCCAAACTCAAAAGTACACCCAAGCCCAGTGTTCACACACACACAGAACCACACAGAATAAACTGAGTTGGAAGGGACCCTCAAGGATCATCAAGTCCAACTCTTGGCCCTGCACAGCACCATCCCTAGGTCACACCATGTCCCTGAGAGCATTGTCTAAACTCTTCTTGAGCTCTGCCAGGCTGGTGCTGTGACCACTGCCCAGGGAGCCTCTTCCAGTGCCCAACCACCCTCTGGGATAAAAACCTTTTCCTGATATCCAACCTAAACCTCCCCTGACACAACCTCAGGCCATTCCCTCAGGTCCTGTCACTGTCACCACAGAGCAGAGATCAGTGCCTGCCCCTCCTCTTTCCCTCACAAGGAAGTTGTAAGTGCAGTGAGGTCTCCCCTCAGTCTCCTCCAGGCTGAACAGACCAAGTGACCTCAGTCCCTCCTCACACAGCTTCCCCTCAAGGCTCTTCACCATCCTCACTGCCCTCCTTTGGATGTTCTCTAACAGCTCAATGTCTTTTTTTTATATTGTGGTGCCCAAAACTGCCCCCAGCACTCGAGGTGAGGCTGCCCCAGTGGAGAGGAGAGCGGGACAATCCCCTCCCTTGCCTGGCTGGCGATGCTGTGCCCGCTGCCCCAAGGACATGGTTGGCCATCCTGGCTTCCATGGCCACTTCAGCACTTTGCTTACAGCACATGACCTGCTTAGACCATGCTGCTGCTATAACTGGCTCCCCAGAAAAAATAATCTTACTTATGCCTCACAAAAACACTAACAAATTTGTCTTTTATCTGAAACATGGCATCTCATATATCGCTCCCAGGACACGGCAGAAAGTATGATTTCCATATTATATCTGCATGCATGTCCCTGGAAAGTTTGGCAAGTTATTTTTAGGCCTTTCACCATCTCCTTTTAACTGAGTATGTACAGGAATACATAGAAATCTTTTCATTGCGTATAAACAGCAAGGCATACAGGATGCTGGAACAAACACAGTTTTACAGAATATTTTTCACACCACCTTCAAGGCTAGAAGGGCATTACAAGGAGGAATTGATTGCCACAAACTAAAAAAAAATAGGAGGGAACCTGGCCATGTATTTGCAGCCTGGTTTTATTTACAGTGACTGAATGGTATCTATAAATATATATAAATAAATAGTATCTATAATCCTCCCTGCTGAAGATTAACACTGATACCACTGATACTTACACAAAACACAGCTCTCCATATCCTCCCGCTGTGTGTCCTGGCACAGCTTCCCTCCCACCAGAAATGCCACAGCCTGCAGGGAGGGGCTGGTACAGTCCTCCAAGACAACCCAGGATGCGTATTTTCCACCATCCTCTCCCACCCTATGACAGGGAAAGGCTCACAGCCATGCCTCAAGAGGCTCTGGGAGCAGCTGCAACCACTCTGCCAACCCCCCTTCCTCCCTCCCTCGCACAGAACAGGGCGGTCAAGGTGTCTTACAGATCAGGAGAACATGTTTACTCTCAGAGAGAGCTCTCAATACAGGCTCCAGTGACAGCCTTACTTGCATATGTGGGGCAACGTTGCCTTGTGTTTGTTTTGTGATCCATTCCACACCCTGTGTTTGGTTATTCCTACTTAACTGTGGTATTTTACATTAGTTTCTATTCAATCTATTTATTTCTGGTCATTGCTTCAACTGGGAAAAATGTATTTCCTTCAAAATCTTATCCTCTATTCCAAATTGCTAGTTACCCCAATCTCCATAAATTTTGTGTTATTTAATATTGGTATTCTCTAGTTCTACTGTTCAAAATACTGATGAAAATAATGGAAGTATCATGCAATACTCATTTAGTATATCTTTTCTAGCCCAACTTTGCCATTTAACTGGGCTTATTCTTGTTTTACCTAGTCCATATTTTCATAGCTTAGTGAGGAGAATGTTAGTTGAGACAAATTCATACCAAGGTCAATATTTCTAACATCTACTACAAGTCACATAACTCATATGAGTTATATGAATATGAGCAACTCATATCCAACTCAGAATTATAATTTGCATTACCATAGTACTTAAGAATCAATCTTGAAGCAGAAGCCCACTAGGATAGGCACTGTATGAACATTAAAAACCACCAGGGTTCATACTGGTTTTATAGAGCTCACTACCCGAGTACTAATAAAGACAGAGCAGTGCACAAAGATGCAATAGAGCAATGGGTGAAAATAAGATGACCAACAACATATCCCAAAGCTTTGGAATGCATACATGAAAAGAATTATGCTAAAAGAAAAAAACGAACAAACACCAAATTCCCAAATACTGGAAGATGTTCTTAGGAAAGAATTTAACGTATGACAGCAAGTAGATTTGTAAAAATGTGTGTGGAGCTTTTCTGGTGCAAGAGGTGAAACAGGTAGAGAACAGAAATTTATGAAATCGATAGTAAAACCTCTCTATAAGAGGTTCACTCTATCTCACTCTTATTATTTAGAGGCCAGAAAGGGCAGAGAGAAGATGAAAAGGACTTTGCAAGCAAAGACTTGCATTTATATTGCATTTGATGCAGCTAAGAAAAGGATTCACTACAAATGTACACAGAACCTTCAAGTAATTAGGAAACACCTGATTTCACACAAGAATGTGTTTCAATTTTTTAGTCTTTTTGAAGTGCCACACATCATTTCTTACTACTTCATTCTTTTATTCTGATCCTATGTCATGTTTTGTACTAATTACGATGCTGTTGGGACCCAGATATTGACTGCTTCTGTAACTGGCAGAAAAACACATCTGACTTTGCTCACACACTCTGAGCATGACAACTAATTTCACATTCCAACTCCACGTTCCTCCTCAAAAAAACCCAAAAAACCCAGAACAGAACACATGGCTCTCTAGGGGTCTCAATCCCCACTGCTGCCCTGTCATTGCAAGGTCTAGAGGCATTAGTGGTGCTTCAGTCACCACTGGTTTCGTCCTAGGAAAACAAGGATTAAGTTCATTTTTCATTTGAGATCTATTATAAACTGGATAGAAAAAAGTCAGACACAATATTAAAACACATTTTTAGATCATATTTATCACCAAGATTTCTTCTCAGCTTCTCCAGTATTTCGACCAGGGTTTTAGGGACATGCATATGTTTCCATATTTAATGTATATGCCAAGAAATTTTCCCTCTATGATTTTTCATTTTTTTGTTTTAGGAGGTACTTCTGTGCATTCAAGACCACTTAAGCTTTCCTCTTTCGTGCCGATTCCTGAAGACTTTCAAATACAGTTCTTCACATCTTTCTGATGAGCATCTAAATTGTCTTCTTATAGCCTGAAGAGAAATTAAACTCAGGAACTACTATTACTTCATAGGGAAGTTCAAAATACCTCATCAGTGAGTTTCACGATGAACTGCAGGTCTCAACATGCAGGCTCATCATAGGCAAAAGTCACTATCAAAATAACTGAGAAGCATTTGCACATGTGAGAAAGAACATAACCTGAGAGATCTAATTAATGGAATTAAAGGGAAAAATACATATAAGTATTGTAATACACTATAAAATCCTAAACCACACATATTCTGCCTTTTATTACCTGCAAAGACCTCTTAAAAAGAAAGTATGCTTTCAGGACTGGTATTATAATCAAGTTAAATTTAGCTTTTCCTTTTTTCTCTTATGAAATTTTCATTTTCCTCCTTTCAGTAGCTGAAATTATTTAATATATTTATGAACGTTTAACCTAAAATAAGATAACAAAATCTGACTCTTTCCACGTTGGGATTACTTTTCATCAGGTATCAGAATCCAAATTTATCTCTACCATATTATAGCTCACATTATAAAGTCCTATGAAACAAATGTTTGGAACAGTGACCCACTATATTGTAAGATTCATGAGATGCTTCGTACCTTGAAGTATATCAAGCATCTTAAAAGTGTTTGGAACAGACCAGAATATGTCAGCCTAAAAGCAAACTGTAGCATCACAAAATATTAAATCACCCTCTTTTCCTTTCCAAAATGTGAACTGCGCTATGAACATCTGGATTTATTGATTCTACAGAGATGAAAAAAGTTATTTAGCTTTATTATGGGAGAAACTAGTAAATACAGAGACTTTTTGTCACAGTTTTCTGCTTATTTTAAGAGCTTTATATGTAGTTCCTGTATTTATCCCATACATCAGTTGCAGAGTAAAGTAAATATGCAACACATCCTTCCTCTTCTGACATTTTCCAAGTGTGATTTGAGATTATGGTATAGCATTTAAAATGGCATAAAATTGCCTATATGCATATTGTTAAAATTGCAATTACTTTCACAAATTGTTCCATTGTCATTTGCAGGTAAGAGATGCAAAAACGAATGACAGTTTTTCATTTAGATGAAGCATGCGATACCAATGAAAGTATTAAAATTTATGGAACATTAGTATAGAGAAAATAATGTTAAATTACATTGCTTATACATTCCTTCTGTTTATAATTAAAGGCAAATTCATGGATGCACAAGATCATATTCTGCCACCAGTGTATTCATTAGCAATACAAACATTTAGATAATTACATAATAATGCATTCTTCACTGGCAGTTAGTAGCAGATGAGAAGATTCCTATTATAATTTCCTTATATTGCCATAGTTATCATAAGCTTTCAGAATAACCAATTCCCTCTAAAATATTACATTTATCTAACTCCTCTGTTCCTCTACATTGAAATCTGAGGAAGACGAGTTTGCTCACTTCTGCCCTAGCTAGGCAATGTCACACACCCAGGGCTGGAATCTATGCATGTGGTCTGTTGCCTTGGTTTTTGCTAAAGCCTTCTGTTTTAACGTCGGAGTCAGATTTTTTCTCACAGTTTTATGTAAATAATAGCCAATGTTTACTTAACGGTATTTTCTGTTTTTCATTCCTTTTGTGATAAGATAACTTTGATGAGCATCTTTTTTCTCCAGTGGGATTGAGAAGGAAGGGACATGTCCTCCAATCCCTTGTGGAATTGAGAATCGTATAAGAACGTAATATATGTAAATAATAAAAGTAATTCCCCTCCTTTCTGCTGAACCTGGCAGGTGTGAGAGCGTCCTTATTGTGTTTTCCCAGACACATCGGTCCATGCTGGCATGAAAGCCATATCCAGTAATCATAACCAAAGGTGGGTGCCTGTTGTGTTTGGCCCTGTCTGTGCAACTATAATCCATATTACAGCCAGCCAGTGCCACCTTCCAGAGAGCAACTGTGGGCACAGTGTTGAGCCATACGGTGCCTCACGACTCGACTGCACACGAAGTAGCTACACAGCTTTGATTTCCCTCTCTAGTGTGACCAACTAAAGCTCAGAGGTTTCTTAATTGTGCCCCACTGATCAATTCATCAAAGTCCACACTCGAAGATGGCAGAGCTGTCTTTGGAACTCATGTAGGAAGCAGATATGTTGTTAGAAAGGAAAATACATACACACAGGTTCATCGTATTTTTTTTACTGTACACCAGGGGAGACCTGTGTGCCTGTATTTCACACCAAGACAGGCTTACTTCTCCTTATCAGATGCTGTCCTCTCATATTCTTCTTCCAGAAATCAAACAAAAAAAACCCAACCAAAAAAAAATCTCAAGAAAAATTACAGGTTGCTGTAAATATGGACCTTTCACTGACCTACATTACTTTATGCTTGTACATCTCAAATATGCACAGTCTACAGAGAGAAAAAGAAAGTTTCAGGAAATTTAATTGCAAACAGGATAATTCTCCAGAAGTACAAGACAACTAGCAAGCTAAAAATAGCTAAATGGTAAGTGGGCCTAAGTGACCTAGATAACTTGAAGAGGATATTACAGCTAAGTGAAAGGGAGTAGAGAGCTATTATTTTTTTTTTCTTTAGAGATAAAGCAATGACGTAAAAAGAATGCATTTCTTTCTATTGTCATTTTGCTCATAGTCCTATAGAACTGGGAAATGTAACATTTAAATGATATTTGTAACCTGTTTGACCTTCTACACATCCCTTTCTTGTCAATCCACAAACTGAATACATCTTCAATCAACTGGGAAAACATAATGCTAAAAATAAAGCTTGTTTAACACTAGTTTTCTCCCTTTGGCTAATGGGGAAAACTAACTGATTCACTTCATGTGGTGTAGAAGGTCACTGAATATAACTTACGGCTGTGAAATGTGGAGGTTTTCAAGTGTATTTCCATTATTTCCTGAGGTGTTAATAAAAAGCATCAACTGTAATAAAAAACGAAATGTAACAGTCACAGTGTCTCACAGTAAATCTTCTTTTTTTCCTTTAAATCACAGTCAACATAGGATTTTTAAGTGCAAATGAGAAAAAATATTTCAAAAAGACAACTTCACCATCCCAGAATCTCAGGGAGAACAGTTTTGTGCATTTTCATGCAGAAAGTAATTTCTGCTTTGATAGTTTAACTTCCCTCCTTACAACCTCTTTTTTTTTTTCTTTTTTTTTCCTTTTTTTTTCTTTGTTGATTTTAAGTAAGCATTTGGGTATACTTAGTCAAAGTTTATACAATAGGTCTCCATCTTCCATTTCTCTGAAGGAGACAGTGGGTTTCATACAGATTTGAGTTGAATATCAAAGAGCAGGGAGATTGCCAGCAACAAGGTGGTGTGCAAATGGCTTTGGGGCTGGGCCAGTTGAAGGAGATAAATCACCACAGACCAGTTCCTGAGCCAGCCACTTGGTAGCTGGACATTTTCTAGAGATAAATGTATCTGTCCTCCAGGCTCTGCATTCACTCCTCCCTCCCAACACACTGAATTCCCTCACAGTCCAAAAGCGTGGTGGGTGGGTGTGTTCATTCCTCTGCCACAGATGGAGTCTCAACATAGCCTCCAGCTTTTGGATTACTATTTCTGTGCCTATGAGGGCCATTTTTATGTTATGCTAAATGTGGTGTCATTAATATCTCACTATGGGAAGTGATTGTCATTTCCTGGAAAAAAATAATCTTGAATATTCTAATGCATAATTAGCATGAAGTTATTATAAGAGAGTAAAATAAGAATTGCTATTCTGGGCAAACCAAGGGCTCTTCTAGGTTCATCCAACTCTGATAGTGGCCTATGCTCCTTAAGAAAAGAGTATAAGGATAGCACAAGTGTAAAATCACATGGTGCTTCTGAATAATGCCTTAATTTCTATGAAATGATGGTTAGAACTTTCCCAAGAAAGGTTCTGTTCTTTAATGTTCATAAAATTCAGGATGGACTTAGATTTCTTACTGATGTGATCTAAATCAAAAATGAAGAAACATTTTTTAAACTTCATGGAGAAATACATGTGGCTCACTGTAAACAGCTCTGTACAGTGAAGTCTCAGGGTATGCAATATGCACAAAGGAAGCAGTAATATAAGCTTTATCTATTAAAGTGTTTTTTCTTTATGCAAACAAATATGAAATATCATCTGTCACTTAATCACCTTGCCATTCAGTATAATGAAATCCCTCTTCACACTTCTGGTTGTTTCTATCTGACCTGCATGATTCTGAACCATCAGTAGTTTTGCCACATCCCGTTACCAGATAATCATCTGCTCAATAGAAATTTACATTCAACCTCACTGCCAGCTTCCCTCTGTTGTGTAAAATGACCCCATTTCTGTCCTTTTGTTTCTTGTCTTATAGCAGCTTTCTGAAACAGATCTTTTTCATTTCATGTTTTTGAAAGAAAAAAAAACAAACTACAGATACACACTTTTTTGTGTGTTTCAGTCATACTCATGTATTCATACTGATTCTTTTGAAGAATCAATGCGATTATGAGATATGGCTTCTTTCAAAAGTATATTGACTCTTCTCCATTATATTAGATGGATCCACATGTCCAGTAGTTTGAACCATTTCTGACAGAAGGAGACAAAGTAGTTTAAAATATTACCAATATTAGCATCCTCCTCTGGATATGAGGTTGAAATCATAGATTACAAAACTATTGATGGCTTACAGTTTTATATTTATGTGTCTTTGGGATCATTGCTTACTGTAATATTATTTCTATTACAAGAGGGGACTTCTAGTGCCACTGAAATTAAGAGAGATCCTCAGAATCACACTGTGTAAAAGAAAGGTATTAATGCAGAAGGCTTCCTAGGTTCCCCGACACTAAGCAAGGCAGAAAAAAAATTCTTTAGCTACAAAGCCATTGTCTAAATTTCCATGAGTGCTCCTGTGGAGAGCATGCACAGCCTTCCCTTTCCACCTCCACTTTGTCCCAGACAATCATACAAATCAGAACTTGATGGCAAGGGGCAAAACAAAAACTGCTGTTGGCCTTTGAGTTATCTCAGAAAAGCACTGTCTGGTGAAAACCAATGACAACTTGATAAGATCATGGCAAGGTGAAAGAGGAAATATTTGACTGAGAGATCCATGGCATCCCTAGACCAGAGGTCATCACAATAAGGACTAGATGTGGCAGATCATTTGGAGAGGAGACCATGGGTGGCAACAGCCTCCAAAGTGAAAAGATACGTATGTAGAGCCCAGCCTGGCTTGGTAAGATTGCACCTTGGGATCACCAATACTCCAAACACCACCCACATCAGCATCCTATCCTGTTGGGCCCCATAGGAGACCCTGAACCCCTGACTGCTCACTGTCCCTGATGGGTGAACATGCTGTGGGTCTGTGGTAACGGGTCAGCACACAAAAATGTGCCAGTGTGACTTGTGTTTCCATGGCTAGGAAGGCTGTCATCATATCAGCCAAGATGGATGTTTTGTACAATTAAGACATTAGTAGTAAGGTATATAACAAAAACTGGAATATTCAGTGTGACAAATGATAGCTTAACTCCAGATGGCTTTTGTTAGTTGTTATCCAATTAATCCATCAGCTTCTCTGCAAAGTAGTTAAAGGTGCAGTGTTTTATTGCCCTGCAATGCATGCTCCTTACAACCTGATCCTCTAGAAGCCAGCTATCATCTAGATCCCTGACATATTTCCTGCTTGTGACCTATTGTGGAAAAATGCCCCACTGATTGCTTTGATTGCAACTTTCTAGAGACAGTTTTTTCTTGTTGTCTATATTTTTATATAATTCTCACTCATGAACATATTTTTCAATTCTAAGTGCTGCTAGGAGATGCATCACTTAAACTTTACTCTTTTAATATGGTATACTGTAGTAAATATACATATGGTGCACTATAGGATTTAATATAGTATACTCTCTTAATATAGTATACTAAAATAATGTCTGACATCTTCTATATCAAAAATAGCGTGGCCAGAAGGACCAGGGCAGCGATGGTCCCTCTGTACTTAACACTGGTGAGGCCACATCTCAAATCCCATGTCCAGTTCTGAGCCACTGACTACAAGACATTGAGGTGCTGGAGCGAGCCCAGAGAAGGCCAACAAAGCTGAGGAAGGGTCTGAGGGAGCTAGGGTTGTTTAGTCTGGAGAAAAGGATGCTTAGAGAAGACTTCACTGCTCTCTACAATTTTTTTCACTGAAAGGGTTGTCAGGCATTGTAACAAGCTGCCCAGGGGGGTGGTGGAGTCATCATCCCTGAAAGTGTTCAGGAAATGATGGGATGTGGCACTTAGTGCTATGGTTTAGTTGACATGGTGGTGTTCAGTCAAAAGTTGGGCTTTTCCAACCTTAATGATTCTATGATTTCTTATAGTCAGGTGAGGATACAAACACTAACTTATTCTGGGTGAATAACTGAATAATCAGTACAGACTGCATAGACCAACTCAATTCCTTGCTTACCTAAGCAGAAATTAAAAGATGACAAAATGTCAAAAGAAACATGTACTGGGTCCTTCCCATAGGCAAAGATACACGAAGGAACTGCTTGGATGCTGATTCAGTTTTCAAAAGCACGAGACGAGATGGTAAACAGCAGATCTGATAACATTATGTAACGAGACTGCGAAACACCTTGATAAGTGCATTCACTTCTTCAAGTCCCTTCCTCATCTTCTTTTCAGCACAGCTCCTAATTTGTCAGAATTCTAGAAAACCATACTGTCTATAAGCCCTGTGTACTGCCTATCACAGAATCAAGACTTGCTTTTCCTCTCCCTGTGCGCTCTGACCAGTTGCCTTAAGAATGGCTCCCTTTAGGTTTTATGTCTTATGCAAACATGGCATTTCAAAATTCTTTGAGAAGGTGACTGAGATTTTTCAGTGCATTTTGTCTGAACTTCCTTAGTACTTTATAGTCATTGCTATCAGGGTGGCAAGATAACCTTTCCTCTTTTTAAGTGGGGATTTTTAATGTTTCATGCAGTAATTGAATGCAAGCCTGTAATGGAACCCTGTTTCTACCTGTGTGATAAACTATGCTGCTTATACTTGATTGCATTATGTGCCTCATGCCTGACTTCTTTGTACCAAATGCCAAATGGGCCTTTCATATGATTTTTGCTTTCCCAAAGAAAACCAGTTCTTGACTTAAAATGACAATTTACATATGATTGTTTGCTACAGAAAAAAGAAAAACAAACAACACATTTGGAAATTGCCATAACATTTTTTTTCAATCCAACACCAGGTAACTCT
>VYXC01005144.1:430116-480689 GCA_013397175.1 Platysteira castanea
CATCAGCTTCTCTGCAAAGTAGTTAAAGGTGCAGTGTTTTATTGCCCTGCAATGCATGCTCTTTACAACCTGATCCTCTAGCAGCCAGCTATCATCTAGATCCCTGCCATATTTCCTGCTTGTGACCTATTGTGGAAAAATGCCCCACTGATTGCTTTGATTGCAACTTTCTAGAGACAGTTTTTTCTTGTTGTCTATATTTTTATATAATTCTCACTCATGAACATATTTTTCAATTCTAAGTGCTGCTAGGAGATGCATCACTTAAACTTTACTCTTTTAATATGGTATACTGTAGTAAATATACATATGGTGCACTATAGGATTTAATATAGTATACTCTTTTAATATAGTATACTAAAATAATGTCTGACATCTTCTATATCAAAAATAGCGTGGCCAGAAGGACCAGGGCAGCGATGGTCCCTCTGTACTTAACACTGGTGAGGCCACATCTCAAATCCCATGTCCAGTTCTGAGCCACTGACTACAAGACATTGAGGTGCTGGAGCGAGCCCAGAGAAGGCCAACAAAGCTGAGGAAGGGTCTGAGGGAGCTAGGGTTGTTTAGTCTGGAGAAAAGGATGCTTAGAGAAGACTTCACTGCTCTCTACAATTTTTTTCACTGAAAGGGTTGTCAGGCATTGTAACAAGCTGCCCAGGGGGGTGGTGGAGTCATCATCCCTGAAAGTGTTCAGGAAATGATGGGATGTGGCACTTAGTACTATGGTTTAGTTGACATGGTGGTGTTCAGTCAAAAGTTGGGCTTTTCCAACCTTAAGGATTCTATGATTTCTTATAGTCAGGTGAGGATACAAACACTAACTTGTCCTGGGTGAATAACTGAATAATCAGTACAGACTGCATAGACCAACTCAATTCCTTGCTTACCTAAGCAGAAATTAAAAGATGACAAAATGTCAAAAGAAACATGTACTGGGTCCTTCCCATAGGCAAAGATACACGAAGGAACTGCTTGGATGCTGATTCAGTTTTCAAAAGCACGAGACGAGATGGTAAACAGCAGATCTGATAACATTATGTAACGAGACTGCGAAACACCTTGATAAGTGCATTCACTTCTTCAAGTCCCTTCCTCATCTTCTTTTCAGCACAGCTCCTAATTTGTCAGAATTCTAGAAAACCATACTGTCTATAAGCCCTGTGTACTGCCTATCACAGAATCAAGACTTGCTTTTCCTCTCCCTGTGCGCTCTGACCAGTTGCCTTAAGAATGGCTCCCTTTAGGTTTTATGTCTTATGCAAACATGGCATTTCAAAATTCTTTGAGAAGGTGACTGAGATTTTTCAGTGCATTTTGTCTGAACTTCCTTAGTACTTANAAGATAGAATATACAGAACATACATAGGTTGGTTCATGCACAGACAGGGCATAATAGGTTGTTTCATCCTGTGGCCAAAGACTAGACCAAAACTATTAAAATTAAAAATTGAGAACAGTCTCATTTAATATGTTTTTTAGAACTGTACTTACCTGTGTCTTGGTCAATATTTATAGCTTTCAACAGAATTCCAAGTGCAATTACAACTTATCATGATTTATTATTACTGTTCTCAGGGAGTTACGTCAGAGTTGGTTTGTNCTTATTTATATATACATATATTTAAAACTGTACCAGACTGAACAGAAGAAATTACTTGTTTCATCCTTTTCCCACGAAATCTTAGTTTCAATAGAACGAGTACCAAGTACTTGAGCACACTAAAAGCATCCTATTTTTAAGTCAGCAATATATGCTCTCACACTGGTATTGCCAGGAATTAAATGTGATGGGCTTAAACTGGCAAATCAATCAAACACACTATGAAAAGCAGATAGAAGAGAAAAATGGCTATTCTGTGCAATAACACCTGTCATGTAGATCACTGAAAAAAGTGGAAGTATTCACAAAGTCAGTGATATGAGCAACAATATTTAATAAGACTGGGATACAAAAACACAGGAAAAAAAGATGTACCAGAGCAGAAAAAACAAGGATTTTTTAAAATAACTTTAATAATAGTAAAGCTGCTTTAATAATTCTCTAAGCAAAAACCTAATAGGGTGTCTATATCAATTTTGCCACTGCTGTTGAGAAATAACTGCAGCTATCATGTGTAGGGTGAGTTTTTTCCTGTCAGAACTCCCAAACATAAAAAAAAGGAAAGCAGCTATAAAAATCATACTTGTTCTTGAAGCATTGGTCCAGAAACACCCCCAAAATCTGATGGAGCCACTTCCTATGAAAAAGGCAGACATGAAAAGTCCTGTGCAAATACAGTTATTTGCAATCATTTAAAAATAAGATCATTGTTTCTTAGTAAGACTATCTTTCATAATGTACTTCTTCCTGGCAAGTAAGACCTAAAATATAGGCATTAGTTTAAAGAAATCAATAGGATTTGCATTTGATCCAGTTGTAATATCACATCCATCAGCAGACGCTGTACACAACGCAGATACCTCAAAGCATAACAAAAAAAGTGATGCACAAAACCCCAAGTGCTTACTGGACTGCAGTGGGTCACCTCATCATCACCAACACTGATATATCAACATCCAAAAATGCAGTCTGCAACACTGACGTGGTCTGCCGAAAACTGATTACTTTGTGGCTTGAAGGGTTGTCTTTGCTTCGGGTTCTCTAGGGGTTTTGTTACCTCTAAGGCATACTTTTAAAAAAATTATTTTAAGCATTTTAACACATGGGAGAAATTGCCAAACTTCCTGATGTCAGAGACAGACTATAAAAAAAGGGTGTATGTGGGAGAGGAACAAAGGGCCCGCACCACCTCAGGCAGAGGGAGGTTTAGGGATGGTACAGAGCAGCAGGGGAGGGTAGGAGCCCATTAGAGGTCCAAGCCAAGAGGTACAGGTGAGGAGCTGAGCTGCTGACAAGTTTCTCCCTTGCTTTCAGCCTCGCTGACTAACAGGACATGACACTGGCACAAGCAGAGATGATGGATCTGTTTAAGTGGTATAGGAAGATCAAGAGAGAGATCCACCAGTCCTAAACGTACAAGCTTGTACCTGCTCTTTTACTCTCAGCATTGACTCTGAGACATTTTTTGAGTGATGACTCTTTTTGCAGATAGGGAGAATGGTCAATATGATTTACTTGAGCTTCGTTAGGCTTCCATAAGAGAGCATTCAGATAAATGGAGACAATAGCTCAAAAATTGTTTTTTTCTCCCTGTTTTATTTTTGAACTTCCAAAGCATAATGTAAATCCACTAAAGTCTTATTTTTCTGCATGAAGAGTTTTGCTTTGTAGATTCTGAAGATGATTAGATGTAATAGTAATGAATTCTGAGCACGGAAATGATGATGTCTACTGCCAGCAAAAATCATGCAAATTTGTAAATGTTTACAAATTCACAAGCTAGACATATGCACCACTGAGACCAATATTGTAGTGTTATATTTAGCTTTCTCCTATTCCCCTCTCAAGATACATACACAATAATAACTTCAAGTGAACAATTTTATTTAGATTAATCCATTTTACTTACACTGCAACAAAAAAGGATGAGAATTTGAATAGAAACGTAGGAGGTGCAAGGCCAAGCATGAGGAAAAAAAGGTGGAAGATCTCAAGAAAAATAACTTGATTATTTTTTCCCTTAGTAAAACATATAACAAATGAAAGTCCACTGCCCTCTATTGCCAGCAGTAGTGATTACTTTGCTTACTTGGCGTGTCTAATACATCTCAGGGAAGCTCTTGTTATTCTACAAGAGTCTATAAAAACAAGAATGCAAAGACAAATAAGTTTAACATAATAAAAATTCATGTATTTTAGTCCTCCTAATTTTTTAATTCACTCAGAAATTTCAGATTAACAGCCTGCGATGCTGCATCATCTTAGAAGTGTTTAAAATGTAGTCTGTATTCACTCAGACATTTCTAATGGTGAAAGTGTTCTGTCATGCTCATTGTTTCACATAATACCCTTGCACGTGTGTTAGAAGGGGAGTCATTTTCCTGGAAAACATTTTAACCCTCAATATTTTATTTGGAGAAGTAACATAACCTTTGCATGTGCAAACAAAAGATACTGTGAATATCTTCACAATCTTCAGTGGCCCTACTGCAGTAGTGACAGCTCTAATTCCCTCTGACTAATGGGGATTTCCTCCAAGGGCTGCTGCACTCACGGGCAGGATGTCTGTGACACCACTGCTACCTTATCTAGGGAATGGGATCAGGCTTGGAGATGGTATAGTTCTGGTGGAGAAAGAGCCCATTTTCCCCTTGGGAAAGCTGCTCCTGAACTGTAGCTGCTTTTTAATTTATGCACACTAAGGCAAAGCAGAGGAAACCTGTCAGTGCTTGTACAGTCATGGGAGCAGACAGAAGCCAGCCTCACTTGCAGGCAAAAGGTCTTGTGAGATACTCAGCCAGCAGCCTCAGCTCCACCAAAAGATCTGCAGATAATAAGGTGGAAGGGGAAGTTTCACTTTCATCAAAGTGAAAATTAATCTGCTCTCCAAGAGCTGTCTTGTTAAACTGCAATCATTTGGACATTTTTGGGGGAAAAAAAATCTCACAACAGGCAAAGTTGTGAAGTCTCCTAGTAATGGGAGAATGTTTCGGAGGAGAAAATCCCTTCCCTTCACGCACACAGTAAAAAAAAATCTTCACTGTCTGAACATTGATTTAAAAAAACCCCTAAAATGCAACCACAACCAATATAGAGACAGTTCGATTAGCTTTTTTGTTAATGTCTAACATCTACCTTTGTGACTTTGAAGCAGAACCAAAAAATTTTTTTCTCCTTTCTAAGTTTTCAGTGAATGGGTTCTTTCCTGTACTGACAATTTGCAAAGCATCTCCAGCTGTGTGATAGCCACAGTGGGTCATGAGGCTCAGGCTTCTGATGTTACCAAGAATGGGAAAAGAGAAGCCCTCCCTCTTAAACACTACTTCGGTTTTGTCATGATGCATTGTGACACCACACAGCTTCTGGTGTTCCTTGCTCTTACAGCAGTGATGGCATAAAATCTCTGTCTCCAGTACTCAGGCCTCTACACTGGGCAAAATTAAATATTTCTAATAATAAATGGATTATATAGGGAGATATTTCAGGAGTAAGCTGAAAAATTGCTTTGTAAATAAAATACAAAAAGTCATCACATTAGTAAAATTGAAAGCTTGCATACAGTGTTGATGCTGTATGCAAAATTCAATGCATGAGGATATTTGTGTCTTTAAACTGCACCCGTTTCTGTTCTTACTAACGTTCTGTTCATGATAACTTTCTTGGTCATACAAAAAAAAATTCTATAAAATATATATTAATAGATAATACAAGCACCAGAATGAAATTATAAGTAAAATAAATAGCAATATTGCCATTGATATTACCTTTAAAAGTACAGTGAAAATACCTTTTAAGCTATTTTTCATTCAAAAGAAAATCTAATTGAAGCATAATAAATATTCATATAGCAAGAATCCCATTTTACTACAGCATAAGAAAAAATGCAGAATATAGAGCACTGAACATGTGTATTGCCTAATACTTCTTTTATGTATTCTGGAGATATCCAAAAAATAAAAATCTTTTAACACTTAGCAATGCAAATGTGTTTTCTACACCAGGTTTAAACATCATTTGGCTTCAAAAGCTTTTGCTTTAATGATACAGAATGGACATGATGGGCCTTTGGTGTGTTCTTGCAAGATGTATTATAAAAAGGTTACTGGCACAAGAAAGCCTGGTAATTTAAAACAGGATGTGTCCCAAGGGTAGTGTTGATCACACTGAGCTGCAACTCAAAGTTAAGAACTATTAATCTTCAGTGAGAGTTCTGGTTATTTGCCACACTGTAGCAGAAACAAGTGATTTGGCTCCCACATTAGGAAGCTGTTCTTTCTCACTTTTACAGCAGCACTTAGAAAGGCTGGCAACAGACACCAAACAGAATGATTAGGTATTTAGGATGGATAAATAACAATCATGGTGTCTAACCAACAACAAATAATACTTACCAATAATTTTTTTTACAAATTTATCACAAATGATAAGATTTTAAATCTATCATGTTTTCTGAGAGTTTTCTTTCAGAAGAAAAAATAAATTCTGACGCTGCTCATAAGGAATTATCCATGTCTAATTAATGAACTGAGCTAACATCTACCATACTCACTTTTAATTTCTGAACTTTAAAGAACTGATAGGAGTTTTAGTACAGACACAATTTCAAAATTTTACTAACAGTCCATCTTTTTTCTTTTCCCCGGAATTAATGTTCTTATATGTGATACTTGATCCTCCTTTATATTTATCTCCAAATTAGTTCTCCTTAGATGAATAGAGCACAAATTTCTTTCTGGTGAAATTCAGCAGAAGTCTAATAATCTAATGGCAACATGGAGCTCAGCAAACTTTTATTTATTTTGTTTCTCCAGCAGGCTTTTGTGCAGGCACTAAATTCTCTGTAAATTGCTAAAGCACCACAGCTATCTGAATGAACTCTGAACTAGTCTACAATGATATTAAAGTTTTGTCCTGCACAGCCAGTGCTGAAGTACTCTCTAGAACTCAGTTCTAAAACTGAAATCCTACAACACCAGCACACCCTACTGATAGCTAGAATTACCTGAAACAACTAGAGATCTTTCCTGGTCTTGTAGACATAATATGCACCTACTGCTCTGATTTTAGAAAAAAACAACATAGCAGCAGACATCAGTGAAGCTTGAGCACACTGATCAGAACCTCAAAGTATAGGATTTAATTCTGATTTTCCTACCAGTCACCCACTCATCTAAGCAACTGTCTTCATTCGACATATATGTTAGTTGTCAGGAAAGCAGTTTGGAGAGAGCTAATATTGAACATTTTAATCCATGTTTTTGTGATTTGTTGCCAACCTCCATCCCTCCCTTCAGCTCCTCTTCTTGGTTATTAACTGCTGTCCAGAAATATGGCTAAAGACATAGATTATTCACAGAGGTAAACACATTTCCATAGAAGCAGAAGCTTAAAGAGTGGTGGCAAATGAGACTGTTTTTCTCTTCTCCACAGAACTTCACCTGATTACTCCCATCCCAGTGTCTGCACATTGAAATCACTTTTTTGTAGGTCGCTTTTAAAATTTATTTTAATTTGAAGTCATTGTGAGTGATAGCATGGAAAACTGATCAAGTGTATCAGCAAATGCAGCAGTGCAAATTTCTCTATTGGATGCCAGACTTACGGCAGTGCTGTCTCTCTGGACCTCACCTATCTGACACACTTCCTCAACAGACCAAGGAACTGCCCGTGTGTGTCAGTCATTCCTGTTGTCTGATATGCAGAAGGTGCTTAATCTACAATCACAAGAGACCACTTAAGAGTCTTGAATAATTTCAGGTTGTCATGAGCTCAAGAAGGTGAAAGGAACAGAGACCATCACCACACCTCCCATAATATGTCACATACAAATCCTGAGTAATTAAATTATTTTAACTGCTGTGTAGTTTGACTAAAGTTGTAAGCAATGCCCTCTTGTGTGTTCCCTTTATCCCTGCATAGACCACCTGACTGAACAATTTAGTTGCTATTCAAAATAATTTCATTAGTAAAGGTGTATTTAATTTTGCTGACTGTTATTCTACTAGCCACATATATTTTAAGTGAAGCTGTCAACCTTAGTTTCTTTGGTACAGGTTGCATCATTACCATGTTTCTTCACATGATCACACAAGAATGGAATCTAATTCCAGTCACCACACAAATAACTACCTCCTAATGCTTCCATCTGCGCGTAAAAATGTGCCATTTTTCACATCTTAAATTCTCCACTAAAAGGAGGATTACCAAATTATCTTGGTTTTCTGTAAAACTAAGTAATGTAGTATTTGGTATCCTTTCATCTATTTTCATATTCTGATTCTTCAAAACTAATGGGAAGAAAATCCAAGCATGAGGTAAAGAAAGACTATAAAATCACCCACTTCTTTTCCTCCCTAAATCTAACATGCTTTATTTTCTGACACTTGTTCCCACCCAGTCAGAGATTAATAATTACAGTGTTTAAATGAAAAAGTCTACTGTCATATATAATGTCTTTGACTACGTGGTAGAAAAATCTATATTTTTTGTAGCAGAAATGTGGGCAATATACTTAAAACCTCTGAATTTGCAAGTGATTTTCTGAACATCTGTTATTTGATATCACAGACTAAAACACTGAAAGCTCTCTTACAAACTAACATTCTTTTTTGAAAACCACTTATAGGTTAAGCTTTGACCTCAAGCTAGCCATAAGGGTATACCCTGAAACTCAAGCTGCCAAAACTTCCAATTATCAGGTCATGTCCTTCTCCGTACTAACAACAGATACTTTTACTGCTGACATTAAATTTTTCAGTAATTTGAGACACTCTCTCAATAATGAGGGAACAAAAAAATTGTCCACATTTCTTTAGTCAGAGGAATTTACTCTTTCCTTTTTAGGGTTGGGTGTTGCTTTTTTATTTTTTACCTTTTTTTTTTTTTTTTTTTTTTTTTTTTTTTTTTTTTTTTTTTTTTTTCTCTTTTTTTTTTTTTCTTTTAATGCTGGAATTTTCATGTTTTCCTTATAGAATTAATTAGCATATACAAGCTCTTTCCTATATGCAAGTAAAGCGTATTTCCATCTTCAGTAGCACTTTCTGTTCTGAAGCCTATTATGCAATGAAAGAGGCAAAATGCTTAACCAGTGAGGCAACATAAAATCATTTACAACAGGCACTGTTAAGGTGATTTTTGTGTCTGTTTCAAAGTTCCAGCACAGTGCTGCTACACTTGCAGGATTATGAAAGATTTGCATTCCCCCAAAACACATAGTTCAGATTTCACTTATATCAAATTTTAAAAGTTGGTATCTGAGCAAAAGCTGTCATACCCAGGACTAGACATATCTCTTGTGAGAGCTCTAATTACAGTTCTATTATTAAAAACTAGGTTATAATACTTTCCTTTAATATCATTACGTACACCCTGCAGAATTTCATTATTTTATAAATAAATTTCATCCGAGGACAAAGAAAAGCTATTTCTGAATAAAAAGATACTAAATTATGATGTTCCACATTTTAAAAATTGCCTTAAGTTTCAACTTATTGTGTGCCATTTAGATGGTAAACCAAGAAGGTATCACTGAAGAAAGTCACACCCTATGTCTATGATTACAACAGGAAAAGAGAGGTCTCTTGGATTACCTTCTCCCATTTCTCTTAGACTTCAAGCTTACTGTTTTATCTCACAAACACTGAAAGCCAACTTTTGGCCTTTCCTACTGAAACTTTGATGATTTTCTTATAGATGAGCCACATACTGTAATTTTCAAGGCCCAGATTCTCCGCATAATCCATTTTCTGGCTAGTAAAATACATAAGAATTAAACAGAAACCTGCTCTTTTGAGCAGCTGTAAGAGGGACCTGAAAAATGTATTTCCCTCACTTTTTCCATTTAGAGCACCTACTCAACTTGCCAAAAAAATTCTGAAGTGAGACACAGCCTCATCCACAGCAACTGAAATATTGCTGGCATTTCTGCTATCTTTCCCTAGACACCCTTTCACAGACTTCTTGGTAGCACTCCAGAGGGTTTAGATTCTGCACATCACAGACAGAAAACTGTCCAGATTGTGTGGCTGAAAGTTTGTTATGGATTTTAGGTGAGGGACTTGACTCCACACCTAAGAGGTAGCAGAGTTCACTGCTAAACTCGAGGCACTGGAGTCTGAGGCAGCTACACATGACCCAGCTGAAATGTAGCTGTGGGCACAGCCAGAGGAAGGACAACTCTCTTTCCCCCCAGGTAAAAGTTATATGTGGGACCTCCAGTTATGCTGGTGACACATAAATTAGGAAATTATTTTTTTCAATTCTTTACAACTTCTTACATTGAAAAGCATTATTTGTATTTACATCACAAGTCACGTGAAACAACTTGCAAATCCGAGTGTTTTGAAAGTTTAGTCTATGAATAAATAGAGACACAAGTGCTCTAAACATTGAATTTTTAGGAAAGTAATGCAGCTCTTTGGGGAGAAATGCACTATATAACCAAAAAAAAATGAACATTTAGAATATTTAGATCTAAGGTTTTATTTTTACTGTATAAATACGGTGGGTTTTTTTTAATATGGTAGGTGCTGGATGAGTGAGATTTATCTAACATAATTTCATTTAACCCTAACTATTTCAAAGTTAATTAGTGACCTGGATTGCACTATTCACAAATAAGAGAAATGAATGGTGTAATACATTTCTCTGTCTTAATTCCAACCCTGTAGGCTAATCTGCTCAAACCAGCACCTCTAGAAGTACACAGGATTGAATAAAAACCAATTCTACAATGAAAGTAATTCATTTAGCACTTTTACAAAGCTGACAATGATGAGAAATCACTATCAAGGAGTAGCCTGTTAACTGAAATCAATTCCACAGCTAGAAACACAGATGGATTTGAACCACCACAAACAAGTCAGGAGAAGAAGAGCGACAAATTGTAGATTTCACAAGGAGATCCACTTTCATGTTTTGAAGACCACTTCTCTGAGCTGTTAGAAGAGAGAGAAACACTGTCCTGGGACAGCAAGACCTCCTGAATTTCTGTCCTAAAAACCCCAGAAAGAAGTAATTTCTTCAAGATTTAAAGATCAAGAGTTTTTTGATAGTTGAAATAATAAGACCCCGTCCGAAAAAGCCCAGGTCATGCTTCAGGCAAATAAAACCTTAAATAATGTTTAGGAGGTTTTTCTCAGAGTGCAAATGAAGTAGAGGGAGATTATTACTTTTACAAATATATGTTTAAAAATGTATTTTCACATACAACAAAAAGTAGTGTTACAAAACTCAAGTAAAAAGTAGCTAAAACACCATTAAAGTAGACTTCACAGAACTGTAATTGGAGGAAAGGCCTCAAGATCATTCAGATGAACAAGTCAAACCTAATATTAAAAGCATCTGTTGATTTTCTAAACCCTTCATAATTCTTGTTATTCTTCTGCAGACTTGGTCCAAGTTTCCTCAGTAATTGCAAGCTTTGCTATTCCCTAAAACAACCATTTCTGAGAAAATAATGCTTTAGGAGCATTTCATTTTCTTTAGATACAGAAGCAAAACAGTTATTCTCCATTTTCCACAACGATTTCTGTGACCATAAAAAGGCCTAACTGATAATAGCTTCCGAATTAGGCTGTATCAGATGATTGTTGCTGGGGCTACTTGCTCATACATGGAAAAGCAAGATTACAAATTACTCAAGCTAAAATCTCACTATTGCCAAGAAAAAGAAAATAATTACATCTTTCACTTTCTGTGAAGCACTTCCACTATCAGAGCCATATTAACATTGCCCTTTTTTTCCTTTTTTTTCTACAATAGTACGATGTTGTGAATTCATTGTGTTTGTGATTGAACACAGTTCACACAGCTTTCCTTTGGTTTATTACTGCCAGCCCAGCTATTCCCACCCTTCTGTATGCATATGTTTTACTGCTGTCCTAAATATAATACTTCACAGTTGTCTTGTAATTCATCATTTGTTCAAGACCATATTTCATCCCGATCCAGTCCTCAAACTGCTGGACATCTCTGCTGTAAAGATGCTGAGTGCAAATCTGTGCTGTATAAATCACTTGAATCAGTATAAGAAAAAGTTCTAGACCATGGAAAAGCCCTGTGGGACTCCCCTGATAGACTACACCACTGCTGAGCATGTTTTTCAACACTATGGTGGCTGTATTCAGATTATCTCACTCCCGTTTTTCAATGAGTAGAATCAGATGGGACACAATCAAAAGCCAGACTAAACAGAAGATACATCACAGCTACTATTTCATTGCTATCTATTGCTTGGTAAAATGAAAAATGGTGGGACTGATTTGTTTTATTACTGGCAAATGCACTTCAGTAATTATCCTCCAGGAATTTAAAAAAAAAAAAAAGTTTCAGCAAATTAATAGTTCAAGCACAATTTTTCCTGAGTATTAAATATAAAATTATTATATACTGCCAGAAGGGCATGCTTTAAATAAATTAGTTATTTGGTCTTTTTTTTCCACTCAATTTATAATCTACCATTCTCAAAAATAACTATTTAAAACATATTATAATTGACTTTCATAATTTGTTAACTGGATCACACCTCTTATCTCTGACCTTGCTCTTCTCCAATTCACCCAATTTTATTAAAGATGCAATTGCAATTAGAAACAAGAAAAGACAAGCCTAATAGAGGAAACTCCTTCATATATTAGAAACATAACAGGAATCTAACAAAGAAAAATACAGATGCATCATTAGATTGAGAGCAGGTAAAGTATGGTGAGACAGAGAACATTTTGAGAGAAGGACGGCTTCTTACATTTCAATCACTGCTGAAATCAAAGGAATAAAGACAGAACATTTTTTTCTAATAAATCAGTCAACTGCATTCAGCAATATCTGAGACTTATAATTGTTATCTTGAAAACTTAAGCCTCAAAACTAAGTGTAAGAATATCAGATTTCTTTGGAGTTTTTTTTGTGGTGGTTTGTTGTTGTTGTTGTTGTTGTTGTTGTTGTTGTTGTTGTTGTTGTTGAATATACAAAAGATATTTTGGTCAATAAATAAATAAATAAATAAAATACCTAATTACCTTAGCAAACTGGAAATTTATCCATTTTGTGAAAGTTTTCTTTTGAACATCTTCCCGTTCATCTGCCAGAGAAAATAAAAGCATTTCATTAGAATTATTCAATGAAATAATGCAATATTATTGATTAATGTTTCAGTCTTGGTTTATTGTAAAGCTACTAATAATACTTCAAACACAGCCAGGAAATCTGTTTGGATGTATTCTGTCTTTGACAATTACATCAGCACATTTTAAAGTTCTCCAGGTCCCCTTCACAGTCATGGCCTACACCCCTAGTTCAACTGACCTATCCTGTGGTTTCTTTTCTTCTGGAAGAGAACAAGTTGCACTAGGATCTGAAACACCCCACTCTAATTTTTAATTTCATATAGGTATAAAAAACCCCAAACAAGGTACAATTCTGATGTATTTTACATAGGTTGAAAGAGAAAAATTATTTCAAACTAGATCTTTGTAAACATTTGCTCCAAAAGATCTATTAGACATTATCCCTGAAAAATCAAGGACAGGCTTCTTTGTTTGGCAAAACAAAATCAACCCCAACTAGAACTGAAGGGCATGTGTGGAAAAGAATCCAGAATATTTATACTAAAATAAAGCTCAATCAATGCAGCCTCTTGGTTTGCAGTAAAATTCTCTACACTTCTTAAATAAAAAAGGATATTAAATTCCCTTCTGAAATGTTCAGCAATTAATAATGTTAATGGATTCAGCTAAATTTGAAAGGCAGGTATAGATGGACTACAAGAGAAATGCACGGCATTAACAATGTACTTGGCTTTCCCTCTCTCCACCTGTCCAAGAAACCAAGACAAGGCAAATCTTTTTGACACAAATATATCTTTTGTTCTTAAAACCTCAGCTCAATAGCACTTTAGACATACCTTTCCCAGCAGAACGTTTTCCAGTTTCAAAGATACAATATATTCATGAAAAAAAAACCAAAAACTAGAGCTTGCAGAGTTGCTATTTCATTACAAAGAACTACTGCACACATGAAGGAGCACATTCTAATTGTGTTCAGATAGTGATGAATGAAAAAAAAGACAACACAACAGTACAACTGGAAACTTGCCACAGAAGACACACATTATATAAACTTTGCAACTAATATAGGAGTATTTGCTACAATAAACTTCCTAGAGATCTGTTAATGTCTGCCCCAAATAATGCTGTCAGCTTCATCCTCTGGCTGAAAGTAATACTTGCATAGTTAAGAGACTCATCTAAAAGCAACAGCATGTGAAGGTGATGCATGCTTTTGGTAATACATGATGCTAAAGCTGTTAAAAATTTTATTTTTCCCCACAAGCAACACTTCCCTCTGTGTTGACTGTAAGTTGTTTATTATATGAGTTTTGTTTCATTCCAGCCACATGCAGAACAAAGAAGATGAGAGAAGAAAGATACATTTTGTTGGTGGAAAATAAATATTCAATCTGATGTTTTATTACAAACTTCTTCAGCAACTTCATATAAAATATTACACATAAATAGCTGTTTCTATTTAATCATCTCTGCTAAAACTGCCAAATGCAAATGGGTTCAAAGAATAATCTGGCATTTAGCAAGGAAAAGGAAAAAGAGACAAAAGCACCTTTCTCAAACTGCTCAAACAATATTATGCGATATTTAGCAGGGAAAGGAAAGAGGCAAAAACACATTTTCAAACTGTTCAAACCTCTGCTTTTCCAGCCCAAACAGCTGTAACAGCATATGTGGCAACAGAGCAGGTTGTTTGGTTTTGTTTTGGGGTTTTTTTTTCACAAAGATACATGCGAGTGATTCAACTGCTAGTCACCAATTAATTCATGTCCACTGTGCTAATAAAAATCAGGGTCTCCTGAGAAAAATGACAGTCAACTCCACAATGTAAATGTTTGAAAGTTATTCAAAGTTCACGCAATGTTCTGCTACTTTGTAAACACAAATCTATTCCACTGCTGTTATCTTTATACAGAGATCATTGCAAGCACTTTTATCTCTCGGTGCTTGCTCTGACAAGTTTATACCACAACAATTTGATAGTGACAGCCTCCTAACCTAAAAAAGAATCAATCTTTTGGTTATGCATGGCATGATTTCCCCACTGTAAACATGATCTTTTCAAAAGAGATGTTCTCTTAGCCCAGATTTATGGATTGAATGCTAGATGTGGAAGCTGAATGACATTTATCTAGGTGCTGCAGAAACGTGCCAAGAACACTCCTCTGCCACTTTCATAATGCTGTGTTTATAAGAGATCCTTCAGCAGTGAGCCAGTGAATGTCCTTGCAGGTGCTTTTAGTCTGAGACAAGAATAATCAAATGTCCAAGCAGGTAATTCCTTCACCTGTTCAAGATTAATATGGTATGTTCATTTCTTTTCTTTCAAGCTGAAAGAATTGCAGAATAGTGTACTGTCTCTCTTCAGGTTAGATTTAAATATGAAACGCTGCATGGATTCTGAATTCCTTTATTGGAGTAACAATGGGATCCCTTCCCACTGCAAAAATGCTTTTCTCAAATTGCTGGACATTGAGTGGAATAGGTTTAACCTCATCTTCTGTAGGTTACCAACTCAGAAAGTGAATGCTCTGAGGTCTACAAAAAGCCCTCCAGAAAACAGAGATACTGAGAAGGAAGACTCACCTGATTTTCGTGCCCTCCAGTCTCTAGTACCACTGAACAGATCTTGCTTTAACTACAAGACATTCACAAATGTGTTCTGATGAGCATCCAGCTTTGCAGACGTGAATGCAAACCTCTCATATTAGTTAACTTCACATCTGACTTTTGAAGTATTATTCCAGGTTAGGCCTCATAATAAATTATGACCCAGAGAGAAAGTGCAGTATTAATGAATCTAATCATCTTATAAAGGACACTTCTGACACTTAATCAGGCAGCAAGGCTAATAGAGACAAGTGGCACACCGAAGGATGCTTGGGAACAACCATGATTCAACAGAGCAAAGATGCTATTAATAATGGCAAGTGGTCACCAGACAACTTTCCTAGATACTTAATACCTCATGTTTGCAACCCATCATCCCAATGCAATTTCTATCTATTTTCCAAATGAAAAACTCCAGCTTTTTGTTGTCATCTCTTACTAAACTACACTTTTTACTACACTTACTTTTCCACACCACCCTACCCCATCAAATACTACCAACCATATTAAATAAAAAATGGCAACAGGAAAAAAATATATTTTAAATATCTGCTAAATCATTGACACTATTCCGAAAGCATACAGCAGTGTTAACAAGTCACTAAAAAGTACTAATTTTAAACAACTAGAGCTGACAAATACTAAGAGATTGTAAAATGAACCAAGGTTCAGAAACATACACTACGTATCTCACTACATCATTCCATTTCTATCATAAAAGCCACTTTCCCACAGAAAACATATAGCTGGGAGACAGAAACTTGAACAATTTGAATAAATATTTCTTTCACTTACTCACAGAATGGCTGAGGCTGTAAAGCACCTCTAGACATCATTTGGTCCAACTCCCCCAACCAAGCTGGGTCATCTAGTGCAGATTTTACAGGACCATGTGGAGTGTGTTTTTTTATTATCTCCAAGGATGGAGAATCCACAGTGTCTCTTACTATAGACTACCACATCAAGACTGCATCTTCTGCCTTCCACAGATCTGGGTAGTGTTTTCGAATGTAAGTGGCTTAGAAAATTCTCCTCTAGGGTAAGTACAGCCCAATTTTTAAAAATAGAAGACATTCAACCAAAGGGTACTGGTACCTGAGGAGTATGGGAAATGAGCCATATCCTCGGATTATAAAGTTCAACTTTAAACAAACAAACAAAAAATCATTGTCATTATCGTGTCAATAAAGGTGTGACATTTGTAGAGTATTTGAGTCACTCAGAGACAGGCACTGATAGGAGGCTCTGTTGTGTGATAGAAGATTTCATGCAACCTTCAGCAAGCAATTCCATCCTAGGTGTGGGAACACCAACAGAAAACATCTTATTCTGTTACCCAGTGTTGCCCTGAGTTAGGTTAAACAATAACTGAATAGTTATGTTTTGTCTACCAGAAACTGTAAGCAAGAAAAGAAAAAAAAAATTTAAAAAGAAAAAGAAAAAAAAAAATTCCCATTTACTGCTGAAAACTTAGAAACAATGCTGTTAAGGCAGGTGTCAATTCCCTCATTCATGGCAACTGCAGGTTCATTGGAACACTGCACTTTAGGGAATAACACCACCAAAATTGCTATTTGATTTTCCAGCAGCCAAACAATGCAGATTGAGAAAAGGTCAGGATTTTCTTCAGTGAGTGGGAGTGAGTACCAGCAATGGTGGGAGCACTAGGAACAAAAGAGGCCACAGACAGTCACATTATTGATACTCTGGCTCCATCGACTCACTATTCTTAGAGGTTTTCAGTACATTGTTAAAATACTCTGCCAGTAACTACAGCTGCTGAGAAATGTTCCCTTCCCATTCTTGCTTATTTGAGGGGGGAAGAAGAAATCAATGCAATACAATGACTGAATGATACTCGAGTGGACTAGCTTTGATTTTTAGTCATTGAGGTCATCCAAGACATTCACAAGCTGACAGGAAATACAATAGCCTGCTTTGACAGACAACCAATGAATTTAAGTCTATTGCTCATGTAAGGCAATACAGAACATGCAATTCTTCATCCATCTTCCATAAATATACTGATGAGCAGTGTGTTGACTTAATTTGAATATTGTTAAAACTCCCTGTTCCCTGTGCTACCCTCTTGAGACTTCACTGTGGAACCAGTCAAATCACCATAATCAGACCATCTCAGGCTTTTCAAAACACTGATGAACCTATTCAAATGCTCAGCAGAAATGGAACACTGAAAGCCCTCGTTAATATAGATTTAGAGAAAAAAAAATGTACAACTAAACACCCTGAAAAATAGAATACCAAAATTTTCTGAGAAAGATTTGGTAAGCTCTAAGGTAAATTTAGGAAATGAACAGGTGTATTCCTAACCAAAAAGACTTTGCTCCCCCCGTTTCCTTCAAATACAGGAACTCAGAGGTAGGGATGCTATTTACTGTTCAGAGGACAAAAGAGAGGATGTCTGTAGGACTCAACCTACAAGATTTCTACTGACAGATTGGTGTAGCAGATCAAACTACTGAACTACCTTGCCTACACTGAATGTCAGGCTGAGAAAACCTTTTCTTTTTCTCATTTTATTATGTTAGTTGGAATTGTTCCCTCATTATAAATGTTTTAGGGAAACTGCTTCCTGACTTTTCCTATTTTTTTAATTCCTTAAGGCATTGTAAGTGTTTACGTAAGGTCTCACTCTTCTGACCTAACTTTGACTAATTAGCTATTTAGAGAAAATACTGAGTGCTTTTGAGGACCAGTGTGGATGTCATGTGTAGAAAAGGAGCAGGAGCAGCACAAAGGATAGAGAACATGACAGACTGCCAGCCTGGAACAGAAGGAAAGATAAAAAAAGAAATCAAAACAAAACTCACAAAAACAACAACATAAAAAGGAAGAAAAAGAAAAAAGAGAAAAATGAGGAAGGAGTTCAGGGGAAGACAGAAGGGGAAGTAAAGACCTTTACCCTGAATTGGGGGAGGAAAAAGGGAAAAAGTAGGAGCGGGATAGAAAAAAGAAGAGATAAACACTTTGTTTCTGGAAAGAAACAAAAGGATTTCTGGTAGCTAGAAGATAATATGCAGTGAAGCAGTGAATTTGAAGAGAAGAACTACTGAAGCATGTGCAGCTTAGTCAAAAAGATTTGACTAGCATCCAAAAGTACCAGAATAATGCAAACAAGCTACATATGATTCCTAAAACAATAATGGGCAGCTGTGAAATGCACACATAGATCTATGTTTGAACAAATTCATGTAATTTGTTCATGTTTGTTAAACGTTCCCTGCCCTTCTTCCCCTCCACCATTTCTCAACCCTTTCCCTTAAATAAATTGTAGCATATGGAACTCCCAAGACAAAAGCAGGATCACAACTGCAATAAAATTTAAAAAGGGAAGAAACAGAAAGTCAGCTCACACTTGCAGAACATTTTAAGTATACACAACATGGGGTGTTCAGCTCCAGTTCATACATTAGTAATTGTATTCCCTGCTGTAGCTCTAGTTCTCCTCTAGAGAGAACTAGACCCAATCGTACTTCTCCGTGCCTGTGGATTTGACCTGAGGATCTGCAACACAACCCTGACTGTCAGAACATCTGCCTCTAGTGCTGGGGACCCACCCCTGCCTTAGGGTAAGGACTTGAAAGTATTTTAAACCACACTCTACCAAAAATACCAATATCTAGTTATTAACAGCTTTGCAAACACAAGCTTAAGTGTTTTTCTTTATTGGGGTTTTTTATTATGTTCTAACCAGCAATTACTTTGGATCCAGTAAGTTTCTCCCGAAGGGAAATCACTAGTAAAATGCAACCTAAAAAGCTCCAGTGCTTCAATATATCAGATTTCACTGCCCAAGATAAGTAACTTCTCAAACTTAACGAACTAACGTATCTCTACCTGAGAAGCTCATGCTTCAGTTTATCTTTACACGGGAATATATAATTACTCATGTGGATATTCACCTGTGTATAAGCAGTGTCCCCTTTTTTACCTATTTTTCAATGTCCCATATATATATTGACAAACGAAAAGAAACTTTGGTAACATATCAATAGAAGCCCATGCTATTTTAGCATTATACCATTGTTATGACAGTATTTCCTGTCTTTAAATGAGGTAATGTATTTGTCTTCACTTAAACCCCCACACTAGCTAGAAGTGCTGTACCAGATGAAACCACTGCAGCTTTTTGGAACTTGCAGAATATTGTATGATTTAATTGTACTATCAACTTTTTGGCAGTCAGACACCAATGAAATAATGTTGCCAGTACATCCAAGCACCTTGAAAAAATACCGACGATGATTTAACAGCTTTCTGGTTTTGTGGTTTGTTTTTTGTTTCTTTTGTTCGTCGGTTTTTGTTTGGTTTGGAGGTTTTTTGGGGTTGTTTTTTGTTTGTTTGTTTGTTTGAGTTTTTTTTGTTAAAAGCAACAGAATTAGTTTTCCAGATAAGTCTTGTTAGTGCTAAAAAAATGTACTAAATTAATGGGGAAGGATACCAATATTACCAAAATATGAAAGAAAAGTAGTTGGTCGACACTAACTTCACCTTGTCAAATGAGTATATTTGGGGAAAATACATAATTTCTCTTGATGGATTCATTTGAACAGGATGTCTTTTTTTTTGTTTATGGGTTAGGGAAGCACAAGTTAAATGCTGCTAATACATCATGTGATGTTACAGAAAAGCAACAGAAACACTTTCTGCCACATAGATTTACTATTATTATTAATTTTTATATATAAAATCTATTGTAACTCCGCAGCCCAAACCTGCAATTTTTACCACAGCTGCTGAGAGATACTTTGCTCCTTTCATCGCCCAAAACCAACTAATGACTTGTAAGGTTGATTAGGAGAAATCACAATGTGCTTAGAGTAAGAAGGCAGTATTTGCTGCTCAGCCCCCTTGCTGGTTGCTGGGCTGACTTGGACTAAGGGGTAGAACCTGACTGATTTTAGAAAAAAACCCAACATACAACTTCTTTGAAAGAGTGACTAGGCCTGGTAAACAGATTAAATACATCTTGACTGTAGTAACTCTGGTTTCAGAGTTTCTTACTTTTAACCCATTTTTGTTCCTTCCCAGAGGGAATGGGAATTTTTACCTGAAGACAGAGAGAATTCATTTCAGCCTTTTTCCTTCCCTCTGAGCACATGGGTATTCCCACACTCTATTGCTTGCACAGGAAGGACAGTGGCATTAGGACAGATGGACAGCCCCAGCCGTGCCCTGGCAGCAGCTGTCTCTCTGTGAGCCCTATTAAACAGCCAGCACCAGAAAATCCTCCTCAGTTAGATACTAATAAAATTCGTTTGTGAGCACTGCACCCTCAGTGACAACCTGAAATAAGCATTGTTACTCCTCTGCACCAAGGATCTGAGAATTGCTGGAACTAACTCAAAGTGAAAGCGAGCGCTCTCACCTCGGCTGCTGTTTAACCAGCCGGCTCGGAGAGAACCCAGCACTATAAATGTCCCTGTCACCACTGTGGGAAAAGTTACAGGCCAGAAAAGAGCAGCGCTGGCAGCTCCTGTATTTCACAAATGTCACCAAAAAAACATCCAAAACCCCAAATTCCCCCAAAATAAGAAACTTGTTCTGAAAAAAATCTTTAAACAGCTCTAGACTTCATGGTTTTCACCAGGGGACCTCCATGCACTGAGAGGAGGAAAACCGTGGTAAAGGAGCTGTGGCCAACACTGAAGTTGCCTTGTCAGGACAGAGGAGCTGTAGGTTCTTGGGGGTTTTGTTTGTGTTTTTTAAGCCCTGCAAGAGAGGTCTGCATTTAGCTGATCAGCAGGCCATCTCAGAGTGAGCTGTGACAGAGGCACTGCATGGGAAGTGTTACTATAACAGAGATTAATTACTAGAAATAAAAAAGTCAAGGTTATGTAACTAGATAAAATTACCCACAATTTTCATATTTATAACTTCTATGAGAAATACACACTTATTCTTGTTTTGTTCAGAAAATAGAAGATAAATGTTTATGTTAGACAGACTGTGTCCTTCCTTAGCTGGAGATTTTTACCATCTAGGTTACTATTTCTGTTCAGATAGGAGCAATAGAGGACAGGAGACTAAGGACAGTAACGTTAATTCATGAGTCAGCCAGAGCAGAACACATAAAAACCAGGAAAGAGGGGCCCACAAACTTTCTGAGTAACAGACTTTCAGCTAATAACAGATGAAGCTGAAAGAAGCATCAGGATTTAAAATATGTAATCAGAGTCTAAAATATGACATTAGTATCTAGTGTTTCACACAACCTTCTCATGTAAAAATGAAATTGCTGTTCTGTTTTCAGCAAATGCCACCTAGTGATGCATAGTTGCAGAGCTTTGAACCACTTTGATTTTTGTGTACATTGTCCCAGATTTTCTGATTTGCTTCTATTTAAAGAAAAAAAAAAAGTCAGGCAAGGGCTTTACATGGGCACAGAGTCTCCAAATTCATGTCACACACATGCAGAACACAGAGGAGGATAGGTTAACCATACGTGAAGGACCAACATTTGTTACAGTTTGTATTAAAATATTAATTGCAAACAACCATGCTAACTACACTGGTAGCTAGCACTACTCTGTAATATTTCAAGTTCTTTTTTTGTTCCTGTGTCAAAAGCAATTAGAGAACAGGCTGTTCCAGTGTGCTTGACTGACTGCTGTCTACTTTATTTCATCTGACCCAATTAGTATCTGAGTTAATTAGTAGGAGCTGCCACTGGGACATCAGAGAAGGTATCAGAGAAGTTTGCAGTTAATGAGACCAAGGTGTTAATATGCAATTGTTTACAATACACATGCCCTGTTCTTAGGGTGAAGATACTGTCATTATAAAGCAGACAGCATCAACTGGCCCACAGCTAGAATTCATTTTATTATACAACATTTGAGAAACTTTGAAAGAAAAGAGCACATGCCTCTAAGAACAGCTGTGCAAATCAAAGGGAAGTGATCTGTGTTTTCCACTCCTGTTTTCACCTCACCTGAAGTAGACAAAGTGATGATGAATGTATTTAAACGATAGTTGTGATTTATTTAATTCACAAAGAACTATTGCAGATTTCATGTTGTCAGGCCTCTTGGCATCCTTTCACCACTCCCAAGCATCCTCCACTTTCCAAGGGTAGAAAAGAAAGGACAGTCAAAGAATATGACAAAGCATTTCAAAAGCTCCTGTTGATAGTGATTATTGGAGTGGGGAAGTCAATAGAATACAACCTGATTCCCCTATACCCTTTCCCATTTCACAGCTACTTTGTTCTGTTTGTAGTGGTTCAATTGTACAAGTGACAGAAGGATCTTAAATTTTCAGAAATACATGTTAGGATCTGAGTGTTTGGCCTACTGAACACGATTGTCCAGTACTACCCCATGTTTGGGAAAACTCCAACTGTACAGGTGAAGGTTAATACAAATTAGATAAAAGTCTAAATACCAGCACTTCACAGAAAACCTGGATTATGAAGAACATTAAATGTGCATATCCTACACCCTATAATGGCAAGCATTCTTGAAAAGAAAAAGGAAGTCTGAATTTCAAGACAGCTCATAAGCAACACCTTGCAAGCAGCCACAATATTTACTGTAGACTGTTCTTCCTTCAGCTTCTTTCTGAGGCTTCTATTTTTCATTTAACAGCTTTATTTGGGAAGTGACTTTTTAGTTCTCACACAAAGAAAAAACATTCAAATTGGAAGAATGGGGGAGGTGTTTTTCTCTTTTGCCTCTAAGATGGTGAAAAATAACAGCATAATAGAAATGAGGTTTAGACTTAATCACAAACATGGTGACAACCATTACAAAAAATACACATTTTTTTAGAATTTTTAAGACAAAATGTATTAAAGTTAGAACTCAGCAACTTGCCCAGAGCCACCAATAATTCCAACTGTGTTTTTCCCAAGCAGCCAGTGGGGAAAAAGCTATCATTATAGAGAAGAGGCATGATAAGCTGTAGAAATGACACTGCTGAAGACAGGAGAAGTACTGAAGGTAAGATGCCACCCTTGCCTATCAAATTACAGGACAGCACTGGCATCTGGCCCAGTCTCTGTCTCTCCAGCACCACACCGATGTGGGGAGCCTGGTACACAGAGGAAGCACAGGATGTATTTCTTTTTAAGCAGTCAGGCATAGATCCTGCTTATGAACATTTTAGCATCTACAGTAACACTAAAACAACGTACTTTGCTATGTGTTGCTAAACATGTTGTTTACAACTTTGCATAAGGTTCTCAGATTATCTTTAAGTTGTCTACAGGACTAACTGAAATTAGGTAGAAATCCTATCCAAAATTCATCTGCCTGACATTAGTGCACTGGCATTTGTTAAATCTGAATACTCAGTTTGGGGCAGAACATATTTGATATCCACACATGGGGACAAATCTCAGCATCTTAAATTTATCTTGCGAGAGAGGAGTAGAAAGAAAATAAAATGGACAGGAACACTGAAATACCAAGGAAGAAAGAGGATATACATAATTCCTTATCCATATTTTGAGGTAATTTTTCCATTCTGGGGTAGGGGAAAAAGTAGAGGGAGGAGAAAGTTTTAGAATAACATCATTTGATTTTGTAACATGTCCCTAAAATTCTTACTCCACTTCAGAATTTTTGAAGCACTAGTGAAATATGTGTTAAAATTAGATTCAATGAGTACTGTTCATCTTCTCATTAAGTGGGCATTGTCTGAGCAAGTTACAAGAATATTTGCAATAACAAATTGTATTTAATTCTGCCAGATTTCATGCCCTCCCAACTGAAAGCAGGATTTTCTGGTTGTACCAGACATGAACATTTTAGATAAAAAATATATTTTCTGCCTGTACGTATTCTGTACATTAGTCAGTGTTTTTTTCATCTCATACATCATTCAGAACTGCTTGCAATGAAGGATTTCATATCCATAACAGTAAGTGAAGATTAAGAAATATTAGTATTGATGCTAGGACAGGTACCTATTATAAACATCGATTTTTATTTCAACTCAGTGCCAACTCATCAGCTCTACTGAGAGGAGCTGTGTTTCCTTAATATAGATTCCACACAGAAAAAGAAGAAAAACATCTATTTGTCTTTCTTTTTACAGCTGTTCTTTTCCAGTCTAGACAACTCAAGGCAAGTGTGACATTTCACAAGATCATAAACTACACTGAAGAAACATAGTGTCATTCTATTCCAATGTTTTTGCAACAGTAAAGAAGAGTAATTTTTTTTGTAGCTTAATGCTTTTTAGAGGCACCCTAATCAATCTGCATAGGTATTTTGATCACATTCATCCTAATAGAGAAACAGAGTTAATAGAGAAACAGATTTGATACTGGAATTTCAGTTTGGGCTTCTACCTTAGTGGACTGTAAAAAAAATTCATAAACCAGCAGAGGAAGGGAAGGGAAGGTTTGGGAAGGTTTGGGAAGGTTTGGGAAGGTTTGGGAAGGGAAGGTTTGGGAAGGGAAGGTTTGGGAAGGGAAGGTTTGGGAAGGGAAGGTTTGNGGAAGGGAAAGGAAGGGAAAGGAAGGGAAAGGAAGGGAAAGGAAGGGAAAGGAAGGGAAAAGAGGAAATGTTAAAAATAATGTAAAAATGTATGGATAATTTATTGGGAAAGGAAAGAGAGAAGAAATGAGAATTGAACTGCAAAAACTACTGATAAAATTTCACCCAAAAAAGCTGAAACTATTACACTGTGGCTTTAACAGCAACTAAAAGCCTTTACATGAACCAAGGGAAATTCACTGAAAGTAGAGCATGATGGGTTAGAGTGAATCCAAAAAATGTTATACCCATTAATTCTCAGGAAGTTCAGATAGCACTATACAAAACAGTTCAGTGTGAACACAATAGAGACCATACCCCCTCTTTCCCTGCTTAAATCAGGTATAATTCCTATTTTCTTCCTACTCCTTTAGTTTATTAATAATACATCCTCTTTGCACACTCTTTAGTTTCTTTAATGTTTCACACTCCAAAATTTGAATCTGGTTACACCCTCACTCTATGGTTCACAGTTACACTGTGGAATTCCTGAGCATATAAAATCCTTGGGACTAATGTGTAAAAGGATAAAAGAGGATTTATAAAGATTAATGGTGGGAAGGTATTCAGACGGATCCGAGCATAAGTATCCAGAGGCAGTGTTTAGCTTCAGTAATGATTAATTACTGACATGCAGATGCTGAGATGAGCTCAGTTGGTCAGAGCATGGTGCTAATAACACCATGGTTAATAACATGGTGCTAAGGTTGTGGGTTCAGTCTCTGTATGGAACATTTCCTTAAGACCTGGACTCAATGATCCTTGTAGGCCCCTTCCAACTCAGAATATTGCATGAATCTCATGCTGGCATCCACCATCTACCATGCAATGGACCTTCAGGCTAATTCAGTGAGCACGAGGATCTAGAAAACCAGAATGACTGAAATATTTTGCTCCTTTTACTCAGCTCAGGAAAGAAATATTCTCTGGCCAACACAAGAACCAAACAGAAAGTTATTTCTGAGAATTTTGAAAAGTGAGGAATGAGTTGGCTACTCCTGTAATATTTGCAACACCTAACAACTTCCTTAGCAACCACACAAATAGTGTCTCTGTTATTTTGGCATTTCTACATTGCTAATCGTCAGGCATTCTTCATCAGCATCATCAGCTTGATGACAATGACATACAGAGGTGAAATCATTTGGATATCTGATTAGATGTCAGAAACAATGATTCTATGACATTCAGGCTCCACCTAACATCACAGTCAGACCCAGAGGGTTTGCAACCAAATACCAGTTTTGGAAATTAAAAATACTGCCATTCTTATAATGGAAGAACTTGAAAATCATGCAGCAGGCAGTTACATTAATAAAAGTAGGACGGAAATTATTTATAATTAATACACAACAACTTATAGAAGTCAAAGTGGCATGACTGCCATATTTCAAGCAATGTAAATGGAACTCTTAAATTTTCACACGTCTATTTTACTTTCCCAGTAATAAGAAAACTGAATGAATTTTAGGTCTTTGACATGTTTCCTCTATTGACAATTTGGTCTTGAATAGAGAAATAATTTTGGTAATACACAATTCTCCATATTAAACTGTTTAACAGCTAAGGAGATCACTATGCATAACAAAAAAAAAAATCATTCTTTTTAAATTTTTCGTCCAACTGTAGTAAAATGTGATACTCAAGGACATGAAGAAAGCTTAAGATAGCTTCTAAACTGTGTTTGTTCATATAATCAGGCATGCAGATGGTATTTAATAGAATATAATGCAGATATTTGTCCCCTGCTAAGTTTTACACATGGTAAGAAACTACCCAGAACACAGACTGATTGGACACTGAATTTTGGAATAAGCAAAGTTAGCCTACTAACTTAAACAGAGAGATAATATAATTGACATTTTCCCATGAAGCTGGTGTGGTCATGAGAAAACAATTTTCAGTACTAACAGCAAATATATTGAAAGAGATACTCAGTGAGACAGGGAAAGAAGCAGGATACAGAAGCAATATGAAGACAAAATTTTGAAACTGATTATACTGTAATGTGGCTTAAGTCATTTCAAGAAGGAGCAAGGATTTACACATAGGAAAAAATTATGACAGTAAAAGGAAACAGGAGAATGTTTCTATAGAAGTGCATTAATACTGTAAGAAAGAGCTGTAAGTTATGAAATATCTGTTTTCATTCACAAAGTTTTTTAACTTTTTACACACAATTATATAGATATTAATCAGTCAGAGAAACACACACTCTTTGCTTTATTTTTTGAATATTTTTTGCTGTCATCTTTGGCTTGTACAACATAAATCTCACACAAAATATGTAACATTCAACCAGCCAATAAGACAGTTCATCATCAGGACTTACATATTTTAAAACCTGAGAAAGGCTCAGAAAGAGAAACAGTTAAGTCATCTTCCTTTTGGTTGTTGATTTATTTAAATGCACTTGACTTAAGGTGATCATTTAAGGGTTGGCTGTTTTTTATTTTTAAATGGAACAGATGTACACCTACTTGTCAATGCACTGCACTGTCAAGACATTCCCCACAGCACTTCTGTAGTTCAAGACTCTGCTAGAACATAGAGGAACCTACTGTATACTTCAGCTTTGAAAAATATAAATAAAATAATACTGCAAGTACAGAAAAAAAAGAAAAAAAAAAAAAAAAAGAGAGAAAAGAAAAGGAAAGTACTTTCCTACACATCAGACATTGGGTGGACAAGTCTCCATCCTGGCTGGAAGGAGGTGAAAATTCAGTGTCATTGCTTGAAATGATGCATGTTACTGGATTATTCTCATTAGTGAGGATTACAGTCTTGGCATTCTAAGCAACATAGATTGAAATAACAACAAGTATAATACCAACACTAAGAAATAAGTAAATTATGGAATTATAGTCCTTTATCAGTCTGTAAAGCTTAATTGCTTCCCCAAGCTATTAATTTTTTAATTTATATTTTCCATAGAACTTCACATCTTTGAAAATATTTCTGTTCTAAGTTACTGTGATTGCAGTGAAAGCAGCGGATAAAAACCCTAAAAAGTTGGCTTTGATTTTTCCTACAAGCCTTGGCAGAAACTTAAGCATTCTACAAGTTTAACAGTTGAGATTAGATATTACTTTACAGAATAAATTATTATTAAAATTAAATGCTCCTTTAGAGAATTGATTAATATTGAAAAAAAACCATTTAAGGTATTAAAATTCTGTGCACTTACTTAAACCATACAATTATGAAAAGATGAATTAATTTTTATTCTAAAACACTGAAATTTAGTGAGAAATCTGATCAGCAGACTTTCTATGCACATTCAGAAAACTACAGAAACAAAGACATCAATGGGGTGATTCAGAAGCAAATTACAAACAATGAAAAAAAAATCATCCTGAGGTAATTTTCAAATGCATCTATATTCAAATTTTGCCATATTTGTATTGAAGTGAAATGTATCTTAAAGACTACCCAAAGCACCAATTCAAACATACCAACACAGACATATATACACAAGGATATACATGGTTAAAGTACTGATGCTTTTGCAGTGGGTTCTGACCTTCAGATAAATCAGAGCTCTGTGACTGCTTGGCTGTGACAGAAGCAAAATATTCACCCATATGATCTTCACTCATGCAAGGGTTCAAGCAGCCACATCTCTACAGCACTGATAACACAGCTTTCCACATCCGAAAGATGGCACATACATCCACTGATGTTTGGTGACATTTTTTAAACTGTTTAAGCAAGTGTTTACTTCACTTCTAAGTATTCCTGGAGATAATTTTTAGTTCTAATGGCACTAAAGTGAGCATTAAATCTGGGTTTTGTTCCTTAATTCATTATTTATTCCAGGAACATAAACTTTAACCCATATGTATGTGTAAGTAGCTCTTTTTAACGTCTATACTGTGTATTTGACTGCAGCTGGGGGGTTTTTTTCAGTGTTTTTACTAGCTGTCATCTTCACTTTACAAACTGCAATTAGGCCTGGTGATCAAAATGCTTTAACTGCATTTCTGAGAGCTGCTATATGTAACAAAGACCACAGATTGTATGTGCTCTCCCTACCTCTGACTGTTTTTTGGCAAACTACTGTCCTCAGCCATTGAGATTAAGTACTGCTTCTACATTTCTCTGCAAGATGTATACAGAAGGTTCAGCAGACCCGCAATGAAATAGTCATCTCCCAACAAATACTTAAAGTAACAAGTCCAACCAATCAGAACTTTTGGGTTACTTTGCAAATGTAACTGCAGTAGAAATTCGTGGAAAGAGAAGTGACCATTTATCTGAAGCCTCAAAATGTTTGACTGTGTTAAGTATATATTGTGTTAACACATTTTATGTATTCACCCTTCACTATCTTTAACACTTCAAGACAGTGTCTATTGCTCTGGGTTTTGCACTTCACTGAAAACCCACTGTTCCTGTGAGAAGCCAGGTAAGCACTGCCACCTCTGCCACTTCTGTGTCTTCAAACACAGTGGTACAAAAAGTCTCACCAGCCAGAAGTTGTTCCAGATATACCCTGAACCACAGCTAACACTCAAGTACCCAGAACAAGTCCACCCAATTTTTTCTCTGCAAGGTGGGCTGGCATGCTGATCTCTCTGCTGCCCTTCTCCCATAAACCTACACCTACCCAGAAAAGATGCCAGTAGAATACAGAGTGCTCCAAAATTGCACCAATGATGCCAAAGAAATTTACAGGCAAGTCATTAAATGAAGATAATATGAACAGAAATATGCAAAGCACTCTTCACAATGCATTTACATGCAAGTTGAGCTAACTGAAATGCTTGAGGAAGGCCTAGACTCGAGGTTAGGTAGGCTGCCCCTCCTCCCAAATTAGTAAGGTCTTCTCCCCTACTACTGCAGATGAAGCAGGGAGCAGCCTGGATATCAGCCCCAGAGCTCCCTGATGCAGCCATCACAGCCACTCATTCCCATCTGAAGAAGTGAAAAATGCTTTTGCATTGATGGAAGACACGTACATAAATTGAGGGGGTTTTTTTGTTTGTTTTGGACCACTTTTTGCTGTTGATTTGGTTTTCATTACTTATAAAAATAGGAAAGGAAAAGACATTTTATTCTTAATTTACATGAAGAGTTATTAATAGAGTTGTTAAAAAGACTGAATAAGGCTGTGGTTGTTCAATAATTAAATGGATGGAAATACCCAAGTCAAAGGGCAAATCCATCTATAGAATTGCTATCAAGGAGAGGAACTGCTGAAAATACCATTTGTTCTTTTATAACAAGTAAGAAAACCATATATTGATTCAAATGTTATCTCTTGTGTGGATAGAGTGCCATTGTTAAATTTAATTAATACAACTAAATTTCCCAGTCTATTCTATTAGTTGTTTAATACAGTTAGAATGAAGTTAAACAAGTGTTTTAACTCCTTACAAAATTTCAAATGAAAACTGAGCAGCAGTGACATTTCTTGACATCACAAAGCATTTCTTCATTTATTTTACATACTTCCTTTTCTGTAATATTCCATTTTCTAAGTAGCAGAGAAGCAACATACTTAATTCTGATATACTTCATATACTAATAGTTACCAAAGGCAACAATTACTATTTCTTGATCCCATTAAAACAGACACAACTATACTTCCAATATCACTGTACTAGTCTCCCTGGTAATAAACACATAAAACACACAAGCTTTTCTAATGAGGTATGAGCATTCTTGCTTTCTCTGCAAGAAGTGCAAACTGGTAAAACTCAAGAGTCGCTCCCTAAAAGAACAAAAATAATTTCTGCATGTTAAGCATATGTGCACTTATATTACCTGTTACTAAATTAAAAATTATATATTAGTACTGTCAAAGGCCCTTTTCTCGAATCCTACAAGAAGAAATGGTACCAAAACCCCACCTACTTAAAATGTGCTGGTTTAGTCACTGATGAGATGTGCAAGAAATCAAATATTTTTGGTTTTGTGCATACATGTGTATCTGTATTTCAGGACAGACAGAAAGCAGAGCTCATGGTCTGATCCAGTTTGCCACATCCGTATCACCAACCAGACCCTCTCTAAGCTGTTTGTGCCAGACTTCACGTCAGGCCAGCTTAGCTGAGTTTATCACTGCATGCATTAAAGGTGCTGGTGAGACAACACTCTCTGTCCATGGCAAGATTTTCCTGCAGTGCAGCCGCGATGGAAACAAGGGGAGCAGGGGGACAAAAGCTGTGACTCAGCTCTTGCATTCTCTCCAAGGATTTTTTTTTTCTTCCCTTGAGGTGCCTGGAAGACACCATTCCCTAAGCAGCCAGGAGTACCTTTGTCTTTGGTTCACAACAGTTTATTTTGCTTGCAACACCAGTGGAAAATAAAATCAAGCCAGGGGCTTTTATAATCAATCAGGAAATAGAAAACTGCCCAAGACTTGTAAGTGGCTTAATACTACTCTGAAATGCCACCAGACAACCAATCAATCAAGAGCTGAATGCTAATTGCTCAGGTATCAGTCATATGAAAACAAGTCCTGTCACTATTCATTCCATTTCAAAACACCAATTTGATGAAATATTTGTACTGTTTAGTATTTAGACACTCAAGCTTTACTGTTGCAAGTGCTCCTGATGGACAGTAAGGTAAACCCCTCAGTTTTGTATTTTCTGTGTGTGTAAAGCTCCAACTGAATTCTACACCTTAAAATGTAGCCCTGAAAACATAATTGGGAATACATATTAATGCTGGATAATTCAAAATTTACTTTGAGATGAGGAATTAGTACTCGTAATTTCAAAATACAAATTGGGAACTACAAATATTTGTAAATCCTCAATGTGTTAATATTTATTCACTGAAATTTCAGTAATTGTGGATGATGACTGTGTTGAAAAATGTTGTAGTCTGTTCATAAACAAAGGCTTCCAAAAGCTAAGGACAGCATTTTAAGCAGATGTATATGATTTAACAGTTCCAAAAATAGTAAACTTTTAACTAATCACTTAGTAAATGGCTACTTTTCCTAAACATAAAGCAATCCTATTAAATCAGCCTATACAAACTTAATTTTTGAAGTGTATACAGATTTTACTGTGGCCTTATTTTGTCTAACTTTTTTTTCAACACATCTGAAACCATCTCAGTGAAACAAAGTGAAGAAATTTTATTCATGCCTGTACAAAAAGACAACATAATTTGGCTTCCCATGTTAAAACCTGTCATACAATGCCTTCAAAAATTAAGAACTATGATGGTGATTAATTTGCTGCACTGATTTACAACAACAAATATGTAGATATAATTCACCAGTACCACTTATGTACTGCATCATCAATAAACAAAATGACATTTTTATTTAAAAAAAAAAAAAAGACAGAGAATTATGAAGTTACTCAGCCATCTGTGCTGTTAGGACTGCAGGCTTTCAGAAATATTTAAAACAGGCTAGCTAATACATGTTCCTATATATAATTAAAAGCGGTGCTTGAGGGGTTTTTTTGAATCAAGTATGTTATTTTATTAAAGAAGTTTTTGCACGGGAAGAAGCTATTCTACTAAATTACATATACAGAAATAAACCATTTTACCGAAGTAATTAAGTTTACATATACGACAAACACTGAAAGGAAAATGCTTCGAATAAAATGTTGGGTGAGGCATCTCTGGAAACTTCTAATTTATTGAGCAGGTTTATATTTACCATTAACATCTATTACATGTCTTATGTCTTTTAGCTTCAAGAATTTGAAGCTAGTTAAATTTCTGTGTCTATTCAGTCTCTTTTCATAACTGAGACTATTATTAGCATAAAAAGGTAAGAATTAGGGTTAAACTTTCCTCATATAATTTCAACAAATACTTATGAGTCAGTTCATTTGATAGAATGTAAGGGTTTAGATAACTTTTCAAACAGAAATTTGCAGTTAAAATTGAATGAATAATTTAAAATATTAAAAATAGAAATAAGCACAAAAAAGAAAAGTTTTTATTGTCACTGACATCTCTTTGAAAAAATATAATTTTTTGGACATATTTCCAGTAAGATTTAAATTCTTATAAAGTTTTTTCCCACTTAATGATTGTAATTCAAAGGATTTATCAGATTAAATCTTTAGATGACATGTATTTCTTACCAGCGTTTGAAATTAGTTTTTTGTAAAAATAGTTTTTTGCATGGACTTTAGGGATTCCTTAGCAAATACAGAGAGATCCCACAATTCTGAGAGCTCTCAGCTGGTCTCAAGCTCTCAGTGCCTGCAGGAATCCAGACAAAGGAAAAAAAAAAGACTCAACAGCAAAAAAGGCCCAGATTTATTGTGACCTAATCTTGGTGTAACTTCTACTACACAACTCCACGGAAGCCATTCAGATCTGATGATTATTATAGAAGCCTGGGAATGCTCTCTGTTCACTTCAAATCAACAGTGCTCCCGTACAGGAGGAAACTGGAGAAGGCCAAAAGGAAACCTGGAGCTTAGCCAGGACTCAGGTGCCTCCAGATCAGCCCACCCAGACCAACAGCACAGGCACCTCACTCCAGGCCCAGAAGACGACCCCGAGCCAGCTGCCTCCTCAAAGCAAAGCCAGTTTTAAAGAACTGCTCTCTAATAAAAAGTGTTTGGCTCAGGAAGAACATAAGCCCACGCACACAGTCCATATTTCTGCAAGGATGTTTCTGAACGTTCTCATGAATTCTTTCTTAAATCTTTTCCAAGGCAAAACCATGATTTTTCAAAAGCCACGGGTTGGACTCACCAAGATTAGGAGGAGCTACATTTCCACACACAATTTAACTTCGTTACATAAATGCGTAATTTGCAATATCACAATTGCCCGCCTTGTGTTATCCCCCAATAGAGAAACACAAAGGGAACCTCTGAAAATGAAGAGCAACCATGCAGGAAGAATTCACAGATGTCCTCTGTTGCTCATTACACTAAAACATAGAATGCTCATCTCTCAGAGGTCAAGAAATATAAAATATTTAAAATGTGAGGAAAAAAGGCATTGAAAACCAGATTGCTTTTGCTGTCTGTAACCCTTTTTTTCCAGCTATTCATGACTATACTTGCTAAAATTATGCATGTTTAGCATGTGTATTACCGTAGCATCCTCTCTCTGGTTCTTAGCTTTCTTTTCCAGGGCTTTATCAGAGTATGCAAAATTATGGTCTCCTTTTTACACCATTTCCAAAGTGCTTCCTTTTCCAGGCCTAATTAGTTCTGATATTCAATATAATTAGTTGAATTTAGAAATTTTCTATGAAAAAAGGTTGATCTACAGCTTCTCATCAGTTTATATCAGGGAAAAAAAAAATCCAGTTATGATTAAATATCAACAATATATTTGAAGTCTTCCAAGGGTATTTCTAAAAAATTAAAATAACATAAAATTAAACAATCATGTGGAATTCAATCTACTTTATTTCTATTGGAAAGAGGAGGAACTCCCCAAAAAGCTAGGTTAAAAGCCTATAAAATCCAACTTTTCTAAGAGAATAAAACATCAGATATTGTCATAATAAAAGTATTCATTTGTGTAAAGTCACATATCCGTATATAAAAAATAAATAAATAAAAAAGCTGCACAGGTCAAATTTCAAGAATAACACTAAGTTACTCATAATGGAAAAAAAAGACGTTGGTTGGCTTTTCTTTTTTTTTTCAAATTATTGAAAAGAAAAGAGCTTTAGACTTTTGGGCTTGCCTTTTTCTTTTTTTTTTTTTTTTTTTTTTTTTTTTTTTTTTTTTTTTTTTTTTTTGTTAGGACAAATTTAATTTATTTATGTGTTAATCAAGTTTCCAGTGCCTTTACACATTTGAGAATTTTACACTGACATATGAGCTGTGAAGTTGAGAAGTTAATTGGTTTCACTGATGAAAATAAGCCACTACCTCAGTGACCACCTTGACCTGTTTCGGAGTTCTCCCTCACTTGTAATAAAGGAGAACTTGTAGAGATAGAAATTAGCTTTGTTATCTGCTCAAACTCTCCAACCAAAACATGACATCCTAATGGCCAATTATAGCTCCACACCTGCTGTTGGGAGGAGAACCTCATTAATACTTAATTTGAAGAAGAGCCACTTTAATGTTTTCTGAAAAATAAGTAATAGCTGAGTAGCCACTTCACCAAGCCAGACAACCCACAGGAAGCCTTTCCCGGGACTGGCCACAGAAGTCAGGGAAACAGGAATGATTGTTTTGCCATCTGAGGAAAGATGCCTGAAATCCAACTTTTTGCAGTTTTTACACAAAAACAGAAGTAGCAGTTCCAGCATCTCTTCCCTCTGGTTATCCAGAATATGCCCAGCCTAAAGACTCTCTCTCAAAATTATCATTCTCTGCACACTAATAGACACATTTAGAAAGAAATGAAGACAAAATCCACTGTAAATAGAGTATTTCCGTAGGCTACTGATTTAACAAACTTTTATTTCCAGTAAATTTTGCTCATGATAAAGTAACACTAACTGTAAAACCAGACTGAACAAAGTCAGTTTCTTGAAAACAACAGACTGAAAAACAGGAAGGAGTGCACAGAAAAGTCACACAACACTGGAAAGCCAAGGATAACGTCACCAGCATGATGCCTTACTAACATCTTCCAGTTGTATTAGTTGTATAAATAATAAGGCAGATACACCACAAACAAGTACTTTTTGTCAAAGAGTGCATGAAATATAAAGAAAGATAAGGCTGAAAGTGCTTGCAATATTTCAGGTAGCGCAGCTGTTTACAACTCATGTTTTAACATCTATCAACAAGCTTGACTACAGAAGATAGGAATATTATGTACCTGTCCCACTGCATGAGATATAACAGATGTCCCCAGATCTCTCTTTTGCACTCGCTTTTTCAAGATCCTGGACGACAATGCACTTCTCGTGCTGGAAATGATCACAGGAGTGATAAAGACTGATGTGAAAGACTAAAAAGACCAAAAGTATGGATATAATAATTTGCACCCAGAGGCAGCCTAAAGGATGGCTTACAAAAATTCTCCTAACTGGTATGAAACTTAGAATAACTGTAATAGAATAACATTATTATATGATAAAAACTGAAAAAAAGAGGTCATAACATCTGAATTCTTTCTGCCACAATAGAGTACAAGTTGAGCCATTTAATTTCTGCATTTCAGCTGCTATATCCAACCCAAAGCCAATGATGTTAGTCTTGATTTATTAATCATTGTGAAGGAGATTAAGATTCTCCTTTGTAAAGCCATAAAGACTTCCCAATTATGACTGATTTGAACAGGGTTGATTATATAAGACCTATTTAGAAGTCAGTGACATTGTCATGAGGTTTCCATTCTACCCTTTTATCAAACACAGTCTGGTCAGGCTAAAATTTCTATAATTATGTTTTTACTTCTACTATTAAAAATTATATTTAAAAATAGCATTGAGAGTCAGACTAGAGAAAAGATTTTCTCCTATCAGAAATTTTAATCGTATAGCTGTTTTCCTGGAAGGTATCTCAAAGTGTCCTTGGAGTTGCAGGGAAATTCAGTGCTCCTGGTTTGGAACACATCCATTCTAGTCCCTGCGAGAGGAGTGAGAGAAAGAAAATATCAGTAATGGGAGAAGTTGCAGTCATTAGAAGAAGTTGGCAACTGTATTTCAGTACTGTGCATGTGGTAGGGCACCAGGGAGAGGTCAGAAAAGAACTTTTCCCTTTTTCTTAACTTTTACTGACTTCTACTGTAGTGAGCACAGAAAGTGAAGCCCCCGTCCTTGTGCTGTCTCCCTCTCCCAGCACTTCTTTCAGTAAGTGTGGAATAAGAAGTAAGAATGGTACTGGACAGGGAGCTAAAAATAAAAATACCATGAAAACCGGTGAAGAACTGAAGAACAAAAGGCTCATCACAGAGTCTAAGCCACTCTCCTCCACAAAATAAAAAACCCTTCCCACAAAACCACACAAGTTTTCATGAAAATTAATTGAATTTATATTTGAAGAAAATCCATGGAGGAGAAACTAGATATCCTAGAGCAAGAACCTGGAGAGCTGAAGCCAGACTGGTAAACTGTTGGACATGAAGGCAGGCCACCAGGAGGGGCTTGAGGGTGGAACAGGGAAGCAAAGCAAAATCAGAAAGAGAAGCAAGGTCAGGCACAGACCATAGATCTCCTTATGCCCCAAACTTCATTGTTCCTGCATTGTCAAATGTCTGCAAAAAAATCTCCCTCAGGGCTATCTTGAGCCCATTAGTCTATTGAGACAATGCCAAATTTCTATGAATTTAACCCCACTGGCAAAGATTACATGCACTAATGATAACACAGGAAGACACATACCCGCACCACATCTACCACAAGATTATGCCCTAAAAACATTCAAAGTCACAGCAGTAATTGGTCTGAAAAACTGATTACAGTAGCCTTTCAGATGGATCTCAAATTTAACATGTAACTCTAAATTTGGTAGTTCTTTGCTGTGGCTCCTTATTTGTCAGATGGAGATATTAATGCCTTGTAGCCAGCATGAAAAGCAGGCTTCCCAAGGTTTTGAAACACTGAGATTACATGGGAGTGAGAACCAGGATGTCACTGTGCACTTAAAAGCCACATAGAAAGGCAGAAGAGCAATGGGAAAAATGAACTGTTCCATGAGTATGATCAAAGGTAGCATTTCCTAGTTGTTGATATCAAAAGTTTAAGATAATTTTGTGCTCATTTCTTCAAGAAATACCAGATATCTCACAATACATAACAGGCTTTACATTTGGAGTATCTTCCTAATTTAACCTCAACTATTCAAGTATAGATTTTCTTGAATTTTCACATTAAGGAGAGACTTTACAGAAGATAAAGTGGCCATAGAGATGCATACACTCCTTTCCAATCATCTCAAATATAGTTAGACACAATTAATTATTCAGTTAACCACAGAACATTCGTACTTTTATATTAAATATTCCAGGGTGAGAGATATTTTTCAAGTATGTTAAAAAAGAACTTCAAATAGTAGTAAGCAGTCTAAGGAAAAAAAAAGTTAAAATCATGAATAGAAATAAATCTGTTCAAAAGTTAGGTAAAATGTCGAGCAGTTAGCACTCCTTTCCAGGTAATTAGCTATTTCCTTACCATTCTCATAGCTGCAGAAGATATTGGCAGAAAAGGAGTTGTTTTTCATTTACTTTGCATGTCTACAAGGGACAAAACCCTGTGGCGGCTCACACGTATGCTTATTGAAAGGTTATACAAATTTCTCTTTTAAGAGATGATATAAAAGTAAAGACTAATATTTTAACACTTTTTAATGGGAATGAAAGCAACAAAATACTGATGAAGAGAATATGGAGCTGTCATGCAGAATGCAATCCTCTTGACTGGCAGCTGTGGCTTGGTAATACTAAGACCTTGTGCTATTTGATTAAAACAACATCAAGATGGAAAGATCTCATCAAATTAGAGGTCAGAAACATCAGTTACTGTTTTTTCTGCAGTTGTCAGAAGCGATACAGGGTAATTAAGTCTGGAATAATGTCAGACAGGTGGTACTTTTCTTTTGAAGCAATTCATTAGGGAAGGCTTGTCACTTGTGACATTCCCACATAAATCCTGGTGCTTGGTCTCTTCTCCAAATCAGTTTAAATTGCTCCACTGAATATGAAAATACTTCATAGAAGACTATATAGTTTCTATCTTGCACAGCAGCTTAAATTTTAATTTGCCAATCATTTAAGAAAAAAAAAATGGCAACAAACAAACCAAAACCAACAACAACAAAAAACCAAAGAAAAACCAAATCGCAGTTTCCAAACTTTATGTGTATGCAACAATTTGCAGTGTGAGGAGATGTACAGGAGATGGAGAAGCTGGTATGAGCAAGGAAACTAGAATAAGCATTGCCAGGATGAACAGCAGATTTGGGCAGTGAACAATTGCCATTTGAACACCTCCATTTTATCAACTCAGCTGGCTTGTCTATTTTCACTAAAAACACATCATAAAATTTCAACAGTGAGCAGAAATTATGACATTATTCCATAATATGTGGCATGCAATTCTAATTTTATTGCTCTATCAGTGACTTCATATGAGACCTCTAAAAGACTTGAAGATCATCTGTAACACCAACAATACCATTTAAACAAGTATCATGAAAGACTCAAATGTGGAAAACCACCAGTAAGCTGGAAAGAGAAAGGACATAGTGTCAAAGTAACTACAGCTTTCACTTTTAACTGGGTACCTTAAAAGAAAAATAGTTTTTATTTTTCAAAATTTGGTTAATTTGTTTTAAACTGATGGGGAAGAACAAAAGCTGAAAATAAATCCCAAGATGCCAAGAAAATGCATTTCTGTTAAGACCTCTGTCTTAATATTTAAAAGAAATTCCTGAAACCTCACTGATAGTCAATACAGTCTTCTCAACCTACAGGAGTCCACCTGAGGAAACTCATTAAAAGCATAAGCAGTATTAAAGTGTCCTAAATAATTGATTGTCTATAGTACCCATACTGACCTATCTAGCAATTAGGCATATTAAAGGTCCCACAGAATTATGGACTTGTTAGTTGGAAAGGCCAAATTTTAAAAGCTTTTACATGATGAATAAGCATTTTTAAAGACTCAGTTTTATCTCACAGGGTCAGGTATGGACTGAGAAAGTCTACTAGACTCCCTAGCAGTATGCTTACACAACAATTTACTCATGCTGCAGCAAATACATGTGGGAAATAAGATCATGACATTAACTCATCTGGAGTTTTCAACAATATCCATTATAGCTTGGATACATAATTTCATTTGATTTTCAATGTTCACATTACTTTCCAGAGAGAAAGTATTTGATTTATAAGCAGAAGTCTTGATGACTTACCTGAAGGTGTGTCAATTACTTAGTGCTAATTTATCTGGGGACTTTCGGAAGAACAATGTCAAAGATTTAGAAGACCTTCATTTAGTACATATTATGGTTTTATTTATTTAAAAAATAAAAATCACTGGCCATGCTTTTACACACATTTGCCCTACGAATAAATCTGCTTGACAGTAAATTACTACCATCTTATTCAGGAAAGTCAAAGCTTTTAACTGCTCTGTGTAAATGCATTTTTGCTAAGAGAAGTCACTTCTCTTGTGTAGTAACCTTCTCTTCTCAAACTGACTTTCACACAAGCCATTATTGTCTCTAGGAGAAGCTTCTTTCTGCATGTAACAACATCTTTTGGATTTAAAAAGGCCATTTCATGTTTACCTTTAAGGATGACAATCATCTTCTAGTGACATGGGGGCGGGTTTAATTCTAATTAATGCTGTAAACTGCAAAGATAATAACAAGTAGCACTGCAGAACAGCAGCTGAATTCATTTTGCAACAAAAAAAAAAGGAATTATCGATCAAGGTGTTAACAGATACTTTCACTTTGGTTTCTGGTGCAAAAGGAACTGAAATTATGACGGTTTCAGGAGACAGCTCTTCCTTGATTCTCAGGATTGCTTCACATCATTTATTTTTAATATGAATGTAAACAGTGAACAACTGTTTTTTCACCATCAGGGTTTCAGCAATGAAAATGCTGATTTTCACCAGAAGCAAAGTACAGTATTAATCTGCTCATGGAAAGACAGGTCAAAACACATACTTTCCTGTATCAGGGGCCTAAGGCTATTCTGCCAACACTTTATGATACAGTTATCCCTCAGAAAAAAAGTTTTGTAAACAGTATTTACACGGCACGTAAACTATTTAAGAAATAGTTACTTATCTTGCATTACACTAACTGTTGGTTTCCATGACAAATGAAAGACTGCAGCAGCAAAGGTGACATATTTGATTAGCTCTTAAGCCACAATGGTAGGGTGCCTGCTGAGAGAGATTCATTAAAGCCAGCTATATAAAGCCAAGCCTATTTTCAAGCATCAGCAGCAGTGTCTGAACCCTTGCATTTGCTTTCTTTGGAATTAGAATTTGGATTTTACTATCTTCTTGGAGACTAAAAATTGCTCCTCCTAACAAGCAGATTATTTTCAAAGCTAAAGGTCACTGTGGGTGTTGCCATTTCTTTTGCTGGATTCAAACATTTGGGATTTTTTCCATTCTATGTTTGCATGTTTATATTCTTTTGGGTTTAACTTACTCTATAGCTTTTTTTCCAAAAGGTTAACTTGACAGAGGTCTAACCCAGAATGCTTCTCACATGAAGTGATAGGAGTATTTTAATAATGTTACAGAATCACAAAACTATTAAGGTTGGAAAAGACCCTTAAGGTCATTGATCCCAATCATTAACCTAACATTAACAGGTCCACCACTAAACCATGTACCTAAGCCCCACATCTACACACTTTCTTTACACTACCTTGTCTGCAATTAAAAGCTGGTTAAAATAGTAGGGCATAGCACCAATCCAATGCTCAAAATGGTCATTTTCCTTATGCTCAAGTGTAATATCCTTGTCCTTATAAGAATTTCCACTAAAAACAGGGAAGAGGAAGGGCAAAGAGAAGCAAGTGAAAAAACCCCCAAATCATTTCAAGCTGGACAATCCTATGATGTTTTAAGTCCAAGTCAGTTGAGACGTTGCAGACTCCCAAATACAGATGTGTCAGCACAAAAGTGAATGATGGCTGCGATAGCCCCTGCACAGCGAAATACATCACGGGCAGCTGCACACACAGCAATTTCATGGGAGACAGCGACGGCTTCTTCCAAGATGGATTATCCCTACAACATCTTGATTTCCTCACTACACGGTCTGCAAGCCAGGCCAGTCTCCCAGCAAATCTGGTACAGGTGTCAGCTCCCTTCAGGCAGCACATGGCAGGTGTCTGCTCTCCAGAGCAGCCCACCTGTGGCTGCTGCCACACACCTCAGGGGGAGCACCAACATCACTCAGCTGTGCAACAGGTTTGCAGCAGCTTGAGAGTAACAACTTCTTGTCAAATTTTTGTAATCAACTTTTTGTGCTGTGGCCTTCTATGCTACTTCTGTGGGATATACAGGAGGAGGATGTCTCTCAGTGGTACAAGAAACAAAATCCCATGTAAGTGATACAATAACAGCAAGACTCACTGCCGAAGCTGTCACCTGAAACTAAGCAATCACCCATCTCAAGGTTTGGGTGATACACAAGTCTTCCTTGCCTGCAATCCCAAATAGAGGCGTTTACCTGCTTGTTAAACATATTTGCATTCTCTTGATAAACTTCTTCAAGCCCTCCAATACTTCAGCTTTTCAGACACCTAAGCACTCTGTTAAGGCTAAGCCAAGAGTCTTTGGCTCTGCAGCAACTATTAGCGACTGCATCTAGATTTCAGGACATTTTGATTTCTAATTCTTTCTTCTGATACAGCATAATTTCCTTTTCTGCAATACATAAATCTATATAATTCTTGAATGTGAAGTAGAGTTTTGAGAGCTCCTATACTGTACCTTGTATTGTAACATATCTTGTATAACCATTCCTACAGATATAATGACAGAATTAGTATCTACAGCTTCTTTTCAAAATTACTGAAGAACTTCAATAATAAATGTGCCAAAGCTATCTACTTGTCCTTGTTCTTCTCAGTCTGAGCATGGCTGTCTCACTCTTCTCAGTGATCTTTTCCTACCTTCAGCTCACAGAATGCATTTCTAGATCTGAATGTTTTAAGAGAAGTGCTGTATTGAGCACACCTGTAATGTGTCCCCAACTCTTAATTCTAGATCCGATGTGCTTTGTGTTACAGGGTATCAAAATGATCAGCTGCAATTAACACCTTGGCAGGTTGTACACACATCAAGTTGGATACAGTTTATATTGTGTGCACTGAGCCTGAATTCTAGCAGTAAAGCAGAAATGAGAAGCAGAATGAAAAGACGTACATCTGGTTAGAAGAACAGAGGCACAAAAACTGTCCCATCTGAAAGCAGAAGCATCACCTGTATTAAAGACAGGAAAGGAGTGTTTCCATCTTAAACCTCAATCTGATCCCAAATCCAGATCTCTGTAAGTACTATGAATGCATTGCAAAGGATGTAGCAGAACACAGATTATCCAATTGCAGATCTGCAGTGTTGCTCCTTAACACGGCTGGGAGCCATTGCTGGAATCACAGTACAGTTTAAGTTGAAAGGACTCTTAAAGGTAATCTAATCCAGTACCCAGGCAATGAGAAAGGACATCTCCAACTAGACCAGGTTGCTCAGAGCCCCATCCAATCTGACTTTGAGTGTTTCCAAGCACAGGACATCCACCACAAAGTACCAGTTTTTATCAAGCAACCCACAAAAAAATAAAAATTCCATTTTAGGCAGGCATGATTTTGCCTCAAAACCATGCCATTAATGAAATCAAGCACACATCATGGAAATCATATAATTTTAAAATCTCATCATGAACAGCTTGTTAGTTACATACAAATTGCATCTACTTTTGTCTCCATAAACTTACAACAGAAAAAAAAAAAAAAACAACAAAACTTACTTGACTTAAAAAACTAGCTTAGCTTCCCTACCTGTCCCCACACAAAACTGTGCCTCAAGCTAATAGTTACTGTTGGCAAACAAAGTGATCTATGATTAAACAGCTCATTTTCTTTCTTCAAAGATTCCTGAAATACCCTGATGTTCTCACAGTAAACAGCTGCCATTCACAACTGCCTGCTAAAAATCAAAAGAAAAAAAAAATGGATAGATAATGGAATTTAAAGCAAAAACAAAAGTAAGTGCAGTTTGTGGCTAAAATTACCCCCCCTCCCCCACCCCAAAACATGCTATAATGCAATCGATGGAGTTTTGGCACATGGTAAATACATTTTTAGATAATGCAAGCAAAATACACCACAGTAAATCAGATGAATAAGTAGCATTCTGTAGCATTAGCAGAGAAGCAGTCGATGCATTTAGGGCAAGGACGAGGAAGCTGTCGCGTCAACAGCAGCCCACAAAGCCTCCTTTGGAGCTATGGTGGGGCTGTCTCAGTTCTTCCCCTGCACCCTTGAAAAATCCAGCACAAAGGACAGAAATTTCCTATTAAATTGCTATACACTTTTAAACAAAGGTAAAATAAAACTCTCTATAATCATTTTCCAGGAAAATTACTGGGTCAACTTCAATATACAGCTTTGTATAAACAATCTATATCATACTCTTCAGTGGTGTACAGTAGAAAGTGCAGGGATATTTTAAGCAAAAATGGTCCTGACAGCTCCTTATAAACCCTTCATTTCCTCTACCACAACAAATTGCTGCCCAGAGCTAATGCTGTCCAAACTAAACACATGTTCATATTTGCCTTAAAATATTCATGTATCAAATTAAATTTTGAACTTCACATGGCTTTGCCTCACTCCCGTCAGTTCTAATTACTGATTTATTTTTGGTACCAACAGCTTATATTTATACAGCCTTCTCAATCACAAATTCTTCAAAGTAATCTGATAAAGAGATCTCTCGCCCACCACTATAATGTAGAGCCCATTGGGACTGAACTTTATTCTGGGCCAATAATGTTATAATTTTACAAGGAGATGAGAAACTTGGGCAAAATCCTATGGAGAAAATTTAAATACACAGTACAGTTACCACAGCAGGACTTTTTGCCAGGCAATTGAGGTTAACTCCTGCCAAAAAGCCATAGAACATTTGAAGGCAGAAAGTGATCTTGGTTATATTCTAGCAATTTCTTATTCTAAATGATGTAATAAAATTTCACATAGGATATTCAGTATGCACCTAACGTTTACAAGTATGAACTGCTGATTTTATAGAGTATTAATATTTGCATGTACATGCATGTTCATTGATTTACATCTGCTTCCTTTTTAAAAATAAATCCTCAAAGTTCATTTAATCTGTTCAGAGTCATCAAGGATAAAAGAGCACAGATAATTTGAATAATATAAAAGTTATATTTTGGTTGTAATGCCTTATGTAAAAGACTGAGAAGCCATTAAAACAATGACTTTTATTCCCAACTACAGCTTTATCAGATATACAAAGATATAAAGCTGAGGAACTTTGTAGATGAATTATGTTTACAGTCAAATTGTTAATGTGCATCTCATCAATATGAAATATAAATAAAAAAGCATTAAGGAAGGTGGTGCCATATCATTTTCCCCTTATAATTTAAGACAGCAAATCAGCATGGAAAGGGCAAGAGACTACTGAAATATAACACACAGCCTTATGCTACTTAAAATCTATGTGCATTTAAGCATAATGTTTCTATGCTGCCCTGGAATACTTGCATTATTAATTGATCCTCCATATTTTTCACCCTCAGACTCCTAAGTCAGGCGGAAACGCCACTTTACATACACTCTTACTTTCAGAGAAAGATATGGCAATAGTGATCAGAAACTGCATCAGTCCATATCTATGTGGTTAGCAGCATCTTCATAAGTTCGATCAAATAAAAAAAATCCGAAACTGACACACCCAGACCCCACAACAACAAACCACTGACCTGTGCTCAGCAAAGCTGGCACATGCACACAATACGCTTGATGATAAATGGCACAAATATGATACTGCACCTGGAATTTCAGGAGCTATAAAAGCAAATAAACTTAGCACATAAATTATATTTTAAAAAGCATCAAAACTATACTTCAGCTAACTTGGGAAAGCTGAGGTGGCTATGCAGCGGTGGAAAACCAGGAGATAAGTTTTCTTTTCACAAAACAGCTTGAAATTAATATCTTGGAAGCAAAAGCTGTCAAATCTAGCCATACGCGTAAACCACACAAATACAAAAGTCTTAGGCCAGGTCACACTGTCTGACTCCTTTACAGATAATTATGAGACCTAAATCAAAATAAAAGGAAGTATTTATTCATAAATAACTCATTCTTTCTGTTCATGCTGTTGAATAATGTCATCCTTTCTTCTAAAAGAGCCAAAAACCACAGCTAATATATCTATATTTGAAGTTCATTTTCTGGTCTATAAGTGATTTTCCCGACCAGAGGTAATGTACAGCCAGGCAATGCACACACCTCACCCCTCTGACTGCCCATTGGCTTTCTTGATAAAGAAATTAAATAGATAATATGAAAAAAAGCTTCAGCCTTCTCCATTTCAACATGCATAAAGTCTTCTCATGTCTCACACTATTTCCTACTATGTTTCCTTCTTTGCCTTGCTACCTCAGGGTCAGAGGTAACAAACACCTTCTTGTTTCAGGGAACTGACAGAATCAGCCACTCTTCCCCACACTGGCGCTACCAAACCATGTCACTACCTGAATATGCAGAAGTGACACGGCAATTACAGAATTACGGAATATTCTGAGTTGAAAGGGACCCACAAGATTCACTGAGTCCAGCTCCTCGCCCTGAACCAACACAACCCCAAGAGTCACACCATGTGCCTGAGAGCATTGTCCAAATGCTTCTTGAACTCAGTCAGGTTTGGTGCTCTGGCCACTGCCCTGGGGAGTCTGTTCCAGTACTCAAACACCCTTTAGATGAAGACTCTTTTCATAAGATCCAACCTCAACCTCGCCTGGCACAGCTTCAGACCATTCCCTTGGGTCCTGTCACTGTCACCACAGAGCAGAGATCAGTGCCTGCCCCTCCTCTTCCCCTCACCAGGAAGCTGTAGACTGTGATGAGGTCTGACCTCAGTCTCTGCCAGGCTGAACAGACCAAGTGACCTCAGCCACTCCCTGTATGGCTAATGAAATACAGGCACCTACGCCAGGTATCCCTGACAGTGACTGATGTTTATTGTAACACAGTCTTGCTCTGATTTGCTATTTAAAGCAGCAGTCCTCTTCTGCTAATTGAAATTCATACCATTGATAGATATGTGTTAAAAAAGGTCACATTGAAGCAGGATTTAGTATTAAGACATGAAAAAGCTAAGCTGTGTCAAAAGTGAACAGCAATTTATATGCCTGTGTTTTCTCTGCAGGATCCTGCTTTTCTGGAAAGGAAGGGCTGTGCTTTGGTGATCTCCTTTGCCCAATCCACTTTTCCTTCCTCAGCAGTCACCAACTCCTACTTGCATCCCACCTCATGTCTTTTTCACCAGAACAGCTGCCACTCTTCCCATCACACGGACTGCAGCTGAGGGATTTGAGGGAGAAACCCTCATTTTCTACCTAGAGACAACACCACAGCAGTGCCTGCTGCTAACAAAAAAGTGACAAGGAAAGCACAGCCTGACTCCTGCAGCCCAAATCACTGATGAATACTAACAAACCTTTACTGAGTAGATGCATACTTTCAACATCAAATCTATTCTCCAGAGCACTATTTTTTCTCAGGGAGTGCTGGAACTTGACTGGGAAGACTTTTTTTCCACCAAGGGAAAGAGAGGGCATAAAAATATAAATAAATTTTTCTTCACTGCCATATTCCGTGAAATGGCTCAGATGTTTCAGATGCAGAACTTTAGACACTTGAAAATAAGCAAGCAAGAGTAATCAGCCTGAAGTAGTCTAACAGTCTAGAAACTGTTGCCTTGACTGGCACTGTTCTGCAAACATTACCATCAAAGTTGGAAGTCCATACAATCAACCAAGGTGAAAGTGTACTTATCAATACAAGAAAAGGAATTAGAATCCGACACAAAATCTGGTAATATTCTCCAACCAACATCACAAGGAGCAGTATTAAAGTTAATATTTGAAATTGAAGCCGCATTAAAGAGGTGCGAAACAGGGGTGAGAAGGTGGGTTCCCACCTTCCATCTAAAACATTAACAACTCTTTTGAAAAGAACCAGCATTCAACTGTTGGTGTAATTATTTAATTCAGTCATTAAGTGGACTTAGAGCTTTAAGCCAGATGTGACCATTTGATCATTTAATACAACCTGCACACAGGTCATTAGGTTTCAACAACTTATCCATAAAATGAACCAAGTAACTCATGCTTGACTAAAATATAACTTTCAGAAAACAGCTGTCAATAAATTGAAAACTCCTAAAAGTAAAAAATTTAAAACAACTCTTCATTATTTTTTCAGTGGTTAATTATCTTCCTTGTTGCATAATAAAATTAAAATCTTGTACATATCCAGTGTTTAAAATTACTTCCTGTCCTTTCTTTTCTGCCTAACCTTTTTAAAGGAAAAATCCAATTATTGTTCAGAATCTCCCTCTGTGTTGTATGAACTATCTAGACCCTCTCCTACACTGAAATAAAAGTAACCAGGGACCTTGTCTGAAGTTTCTTCAGTTCATTATTTTGCCGCTTGCCTTCTCTAACATCCCTTGGAAACCTGACAGGCAGCGTGTGCTCTGTGCCAGCCTCACCAGCAACCTGGATGAGATGTACTGGCAGAGCGGATGATGGGTGATTTCCCTCATCCTTGTTATTCACAGCAGCAGCCATCTCCCAGCCTCTTCTGACAATTTCCCCGTCTGTACACAGGGGGATCACGCTTTCAACCGACAGGACTGCACCGACAGCTTGTGTTTAATTGCTGACTCACCGTGATCCCTGTCTGCAGCCAATTAGAAACCTAAGTCCACAGTTTTGATGTTTGCATGTCAGAACACAATGATTTACTCCCTTACAGAAATGCTCAAGGGCTAGCTGGTTTTGACAGCATTTCTATTACGAGAAGGTAATTCTGTGCTTGAGGACAGGGCTATCAAGGCTGTCCTCTGAATTCTTTTGAGCAGGCACCTGAACCTCAGCCAGCCTTGTCTCTCAGGAGATTCTTCAGCTTTGGGCAAGAGAGCCTGTCTGTCTCTCACTCTGACTGAGAAAATATTTGTTTTTTTCCTAGGAGATAACGCTCCCAATTGGCCAGACAAGTTTGAGGCATGAGACCATGATTCAGATGAGGCAAAGCTGGGAAGTGAAACTGGGTGAGCTACCAGAAAGTCTGCAGAAAATAGAGCTCCCTCTCAGTTTTCAAATAAAGTTTCAGAAATCCTTAGCTCTGTCCTTATGAGAAATAAACAAAATATAAATTTTAATAACTTTTTGTGAGATAAAAGAATTACATTCTGACCATTGCTATATCCAAATTCTTATGCATTCTCTTTCAGGGGATTTCCCCAGTCTGAATTTCTTAATTCATGCCATTTCATAAAACATGTATCCAATAGTCTCTACTATAAAGAAAAGAATCCCTATTTATACTAATGTATGCATCCTTATGTGATTCAACTGCCTTAAAAAAAACACAAGTATTCAGAAACTTTACTGCTTAACTAAGAAAAATAGCAACATTCCATATGGAATGTTTGTAACACAATGAATCATTATCAAGTATACATAGTTAACTATTTCTGCTTTTAGAAAACAAAGAGTAATTTCTACCTTGACTTGTGAACAGCAGTAATAGACACTGTAGTATCAGTTCATGCCACAATATTTTAGTAATGCAATTCCATCTCAAACTAGGGGCACAGTAGAGTATAAGCAATGCCAAATTTATTAAATCATTATTGAAATTTCTTCTATATGCATGCTCCTAATCACCCAGTGTTCGGGGGCAGAGTGAGAAGACAAAAGCAACTGGTATCCAAATAAAACAATCTGCCTATTCTACTCGACCATTTAAGGTCACCTTTAAATCTAATCACCTTCTGGGACATCTTATAACTTATCTGTGTTCTGCATTCATGACTGTTTTTTAATTAGTAGTTCTAGTATAAGCTGGTCTGTCTTTACTCCAAGTGAAATGGCAACCAGGAGTTACAAACAGGAATATCTTTATGCCTCACCACACAACTTTTTAAATTTTTTTGGTGACAACTGAGCATTAAAATAAATTTTCTAACTTTTATATTCCTTTACTTATAGGAAAAGAAGAAAGACTAGCTTACTTCTTTTTAATATTATAATATTATAGAAATCATAGAAACACATATGAATAATTATCCAGAAGAGACCCATGGGAAACCATTAAACTTTTAATATGTCATTAGAATAAAAAAATATTATTGACCAGAGAAAGGTTACTGGCAATTGTACATATGTCAATAAAAACGCACAGGACCCTTCCAAGATCAGACTGGTTAGAAACTCTATTTAGAAGGAAGCACAGAAACAGGAAGAGGTGATTTGGGTAATGATTTCTGGGAAATTTATTTTCACTTCAAGGAAGTCATTTGACTTTTGCGCACTGAGTAATAAAACGATAAATCTTTAGCTGTATTAACGTGTTGGAATAGACTAGATGATGAAAGTGTTTTGGCACTGGGTTATGAGATAGGTTAATAGGACATTTTTGAAGCTGTTCTGCTCTAATACTGAACTGACAACTATAATAACCCTGAGTCATCACATCTCGCCGAGACATGAAGTTACAATGATGACAGTGATAGCAGATTACTAACAAGACTCTACTTTCACAGTTTATGCCACCTCTTGGTTCCTGCTAGGGTAACTTTTGAGTTCACTTTGTTTTTACATCAATTCAAAGCTCACAGAAGCAGCAAGTGGTAAAAGATCCATGATAATGTCAGTCTAATCATATGATTAATATACAAATTTGAACATATTCAAGGTTCTAAGGGGATTCAAAGAAATCTTCAGAAACCAAGGAAATTTTTAAATGGTATTGTAGAACTTATCTCTCAAAATCTAAACTATATGCTCACTACCATATTAAAAAATATATCCCTTCAGGTATCACTACCTTTCAATTACAATAAGGATAAAGTGAGAAAGTATCTCTAATACGGTACTTCCAGTTGCACCAGGCATTGCTACGCAGTGTATCAATACACAGCTAACACCAAGTATTGTTAAAAATCTGTACCCTAAAGAAAAGGTTTAGATGAAACTGCCATGGCCTACCCAATTCACTGATAGAAATTTTGAAGTGCATCTGGTTTTAACAGTTTTCAGCTCATAAATGGTGAAATGGAAAAAAAATGGTCTCTGATTTTTAATCTTCCAGAAAACAGTATTAATAAATATAAAAACCTTTGCCAATACAAAA